>JBBPBX010033118.1:4178-16582 GCA_038048925.1 Garcialebias charrua | reverse complement strand
TATATATATATATAAGTATATATAAAAACACACACAAACAAGCTACATTATAAAGCAATGTAAAATATTAAAAACAGGAACATGTCTGCGTTGGTTTTTACCATGAACTTAACAGTTGTTTAAAGTTCCTTATAGAGGTCAAGAGCTTCAGATCTGTTTGCAAGGTGTTCCAGGAGCAGAGCAAGATAAGGCCCTTTTGCCTAGTTCAGTCTGCACTGAGGGGACACTACAAGACGCTGAGAGCACACTCTGTAGCTGGACTCACGAAGGGACATATAGGAGGAGATATGAAGGCAACAGTCTAAGAAGTGATTTATAGATGAATATGTACCAGTGTGAGAGTCGGTTTGAAGTTAATTATGCCCAGTTAACCAATGAATACAGGGTGGAGAGATGGGTACTATAGTCACAGCCAATTATGAATATTTGCGCACCATGATAGACAGCGTCCAACATCTGCAGAGTGCTTGCAGGAGCATTCATGAAAATAATGACCAGTACCTAGACCAACTACTAGGTACAGCTGCACCAACACCACTCCTTAAATAGTCCCACACTGATGATGTCAGTGAAGAGCGCACCATAATAAACACGTCAATGTTAACAGTGTACAGGAAAGCACCAGTTAGACAAAGTGAAGACACCTGTGATTAATCACAGATACCAAAGAAAGAGACAGAGGATGCAAGACATACACATGACACAAGATGTGACATGATTGCGGTCTGTGTGTTGAACCCAAATGCAGGAAGATGTGGAGGCTCCGGTAAAAATAAGTAAAAACGTTTATTTAAACAAATAAACAAAACAAAAAGATGTCGAGGCAGCAGACTTACTTTTACACGGGGTGGACACAGAGGGAGAATGAGCATGAAGCCTTATGACAAGGACAATCCAGAGACAACTGACATGACATCACAGGGCTGAATATATACTGACACAGATGAGGTAAAATGACAGACACCTGCGGTGATTAGGATTAAACACACGTGTGACAGTGCTGGATAACAGGAGGAGAAGGGGCTGGTAAACATGAGGGAAAACACAACATGCAGGGGCAGACCCAGAAACCCTACAGGATCCCCCCTCAAGGGATGGCCCCTGAAATCCCAAGGAGAGCACCATCCACTTGGGAGGGAGGGTGGGAAGAAAAAGACAAAGGTAGGGTAAGATAAACTGGACACAAAAGGGAAACACAGAAACCCTAAGACCCCCGAGTCAAGGTGGATGGTCAGGAGACCATCAATAGCAGGGCTGAAGATCTGTGATGACGACCTGGCGACTCTCCGTCGAAAGGCCAGAGGTCTGGTGGACGGCCAGGATGCCATCCACCCCCGGACCAGGGTTCCGGTGGATGGCCATGAGACCGTCCCTTTATGGCCAGTGGATAGACTACAGCTGCAGGTGATGAGACCCCTGGGGTAGCTACAGCTAGATGAGAGAGGACTTCTGATGGTGCGAAGACCTCCGGATGAGTGAGGACCTCTGAAAGTGCGAAGACCTCTGGATAAGGTGCAAATACCTCTAGATGAGGTGAAAAGACATCTAGATGAGGCACGAAGACCTCCAGATGAGGTGCAAAGACCTCTAGGTGAGGCGCGAAGACCTCTGAAGTGAAGACCTCTAAAGCCAAGGCCTTAGGTGGAATGAAGACCTTCGGTGGAGCGAAGATCTCGAGAGTGAAGACTCCCGGCAAAGCGTGGACCTCCGGCAAAGCGAGGACGTCTGACGAAGCGAGGACCTCCGGCAAAGCAAGTACCTCTGGAGCGAAGAACCCCGGCGAAGCTAAGACCTCAGCTGGAGCGAGGACCTCAGGTGGAGCGAGTACCTTGTGTGGAGCGAAGATCTCCGGCGAAGCAAAGACCTCCGGCAAAGGGAGGACCTCATGTGGAACGAAAACCTCAGGCGAAGTGAAGACCTCATAAGGAGCGAAGATCCCTGATGAAGTGAGGACCTCCGGATGGGTGAAGACCTCCGATGAAGCGAGGACCTCTGCAACGAAGACCCCCGACAAAACGAGGACCTCCAGATGGGTGAAGACCTCCAGAGGAGCGAAGACTACCGGTGAAACGAAGACCTCGGGTGAAGTGAAGACCTCCGGTGAAGCGAAGACCTCCGGAGGAGCGAAGACCCCCGGCAAAACAAGGACCTCCAATGGATCGAGGACCTCTGAAGCAAAGACCTCCGGTGGAACGAGGACCTCTGGAGCGGAGACCCCTGACGAAATGAGGACCTCCAGTGGAGCGAGAACCTCTGGAGCGAAGACCCTCGGCGAAACGAGGACCTCCGATAGAGCAAGGACCTCCGATGGAGCGAGGACCTCTGGAGCGAAGACCTCCGGAAGAGTGGAGACCTTCGATGGAACGATGACCCCTGGAGGAGCGAGGACCTCGGGACCCAGGTGCAACTCGGGAGCAGTGTCTGTGGACAAAGAGAGAGATACTACTCAAGATGGACCCGGTTGGTCGGCGGCTGGTGTAGGACCCAGTGTAACAGGTGCCGGAACCCACCTGGGTGCTGGCACAGGACCCAGCCTTGGTTTGGCTGGTGAGAGACCCAACCTTGGTGCTGGTGTGAGAACCAACCTTTGTTTGGCTGGTGTGAGACCCAACCTTGGTGCTAGGGTATGAGCGAGTAAGGCAGGTGCTAGGACAAAACCCAGTGAAGCTGATGCTAGGGCGAAACCCATTGAGTCAGATGCATTGGCGAAACCCAGTGAGGCTGATGCTGGGGCGAAACCCAGTCAGGGTGATGATGGGGCAAAACCTAGTAAGGGTGATGCTGGGACGAAACCCAGTAAGGGTGATGCTGGGGCGAAACCTAGTGAGTCTGATGCTGGGGCAAAACCGAGTGAGTCTGATGCTGGGAAGAAACCCAGTGAAGAGTAATCCAACGGGTCCAGAGCTGATTTGGGTACCAGCCGTCCTGTGCAAGTGCTGCTAGTGTGGACAGCTCGACAGAAGCAGCTGATGTGGAACCTGGACCATGTGCAACTGATGGTGAGGGGGCGAGATCAGCTGGCGGTGAGTTGGAAGGTGAGACAAACTGAGCAGGAACCAGCAGAAGTGAACGCAGCACACGCCTCTCTCTCCACGCCTGGTGGAACTGCTCCCATGTCTCTAGCGAGTCTTCATCCCTGTCAGCCCCAGTGTACCTGGAGATGATCTCATCTGTAGCGATCATCCTGTCCCACAGATCGCTGGAGCTGCAGGGTTCCTCCCCCCTGATGATAGGTGCGCAGGTGCGTGTGACGTCCTCCCCCCAGTGACAGGTTCAACATTCCTCCCCCCCCACAAAGGGAAACACACGGGTGAGGAGTTGGCTACGTCTGAGGAGACGCGCGCTGGAGTTCAGTTGGGCCAGCTCAGTTCTGCCGCCCGTTCCTCTGGCGGCGAGTCCGAGCGGGAAACCCACCCTCCCTTTGGAAACTGCTCCCAAAAAGTAGGAGGTGCTTGGGGAGGAGGTAGGTTGCGAGGTGCTACCGCTCTGCTTTTCTTCCTCTCCTCCTCCTCACGCTGAGCGGTCTTTTTTGCCTCTCGGACCGCATACTCCAAGAGTGTGATCATCCTGCTGGGTTCTTTGTGGTCTCTGGATTCTGATATGATCGCGGTCTGTGTTTTGAACCCAAATGTAAGAAGACGTGGAGGCTCCGGTAAAAATAAGTAAAAACGTATATTTAAATAAATAAACAAAACAAAAAGCTGTCGAGGCAGCAGACTTACTTTTACACTGGGTAGACACAGAGGGAGAACGAGCAAGAAGCATTTGACAAGGACAATCCAGAGACAACTGACACGACACCACAGGGCTGAATATATACTGACACAGACGAGGTGAAATGACAGACACCTGCGGTGATTAGGATTAAACACAGGTGTGACAGTGCTGGATCACAAGAGGAGGAGGGGCTGGTAAACATGAGGGAAAACACAACATGCAGGACCAGACCCAGAAACCCTACAAGATGGAGTTGGATATTAAATAAACTCAAACCCTATAAAGATAGAAACAGAGGATCAGGGGAATGCAGACATAAACACAACACCAGATAGGGCTAGATAGCGGGGACAAAACCACAACTCCTCAAGGGAAGGAACAAGTCAGACTGGATGTTGTCAAAAGCAGATTGCAAAAGCAGGAAAACCTTATATACGGCACTATCTTGACAATAAACAACTGTGTTGTTGGTATAGAAATGTAAGGATGCATCAGAAATGACCTGACCTATATTACTTATGTAGAATATGACGAGGGTGGGTCCTAAGACTGAACCTTGTGGTACACTGTTGTTTACAGTTAAATAGCTGGAAGAAGCACCATTATGTTGAATGCCTTCTTACCGGACTTCCGGTAAGATAGCGCCCGTGTACATGGCTTGCAATCCACCTCTGCTGACGGTGTAAGGATTTTTTGTGTTTTGTTAATTTTTCTTCGGGGACTGACACACGCTACTGGTGTATGATGGACAGCAGCTCCTGGATCTTCGTTTTTCTGCCGCTGATGTCGCTTATTTGGGCAAGTATGAATGCACCACTGGAACCCCTCCCCCCCTCTTCTCCCGTTGCTGGTGGACGTGCCTGTTTACCTCTGTTGCGCTCCTCACCTGCCAGCCCAGAGATATCGCTCCAGACGACGGGGAAAAGGAGCTGGCCGGCTGATGAATCTGAAAGCCCTGTGTACTGCATCTTCCTCTCCACCTGATGGCCATGATTTCCATTGCCAGCTTCCTACATGCCTGGACCAGACAACGGGAGCTGACGGCTGGCTCAGCTCACTGCTTGTCCCAGAGGAGTTGTTACTGAAAATCTGCAGCCACTGGCGCACCCTCACTCCACTGCTGCTGGGTCCACCTTGGATAACATCAACATGTATGTGGTCAACGCAAGATCTGTCACCAACAAAACTTTCATCCTCAGGGATTACTTTCAAGAGCACGATTTGGACTTTTTTTTGCATCACAGAGACTTAGATGTCGTTGAGTGAGTCCAGCACCTTGACAGAATTATTACCACCAAACTGTCTGTATTTTAACAACCCGCGGCTATCAGGTCATCTTGGTAGTGGATTATTAACAATATTCAAATCATCTTTTGACGGTAAACAACTGCCCATCCCCGTTTCCTGCTCCAGTCTTGAGCTGACTGTGTACAGCTGTACGCACGTACTACGCAGAGGCGCAAGCGTATCCCCACAGGGCATGTACGCGCAAAGCAAAAATTTTACGACCGCGTACGCAAACGCGTTGTCGCATAATAAACTACCCGGCGCCGGACTGTTTTGTATGCAACACAAATTTATTAAATGCCCCTTCTTCATCCCTGATCTGGCCTTTTCTTTTGTTTTTTTTTTGCCAAAAGGCAAGTGATCGCTTCCTCCTCCGTTGACTCCATGACTGAAATGATGAGAAATGAATGAATTTGTCACGAGCGAATTAAACTCGGGTCCAACGTGGCTGCGGGAGGTTCTGCAGATTTCCTGGTGTGCTGGTCTGATGTGTGGGCTACATGACCACCACTCAATGTTTGTTTTTTTGGAACTTTTTAAAACACAGAACACCGTTGCAGGTACAGCTGCCAGCTCGCACCTTTTTTCCCCACACAACCTGTCAATCAATTCAGTAGGCGTGTCAGCAAATGACCAATCAGCGACCTGAATTTGTCCCGTAGGTAAACGCTCTGGGCTGCAGCTGCTCAAATGACGTCAAGAATTTGGAGCGAAAACCCGAGAATGAACGCGAGAATGTACGCGAGAACGTACGTTGAACTGTGCGGGTGAATTGGCTGCGTACAGTACACGCGTACGAGCACGCGTATGGACATACGTAGAGCTATGGGTGAGTCTTAACAGTTCCAGGATCTCTTCTTAAACACAGAGGTGACAGGGCCTTCTCTGTAGCAGGCCCAAGACTTTGGAACAAGTTACTTCTGCTTGTCAGACAGGCCCCTCTCTGTCGGTTTTCAAATCCCATTAAAAGACTCATTACTATTCCGTTGCTTTCAACACCAGATGATCTGCGTTTGGTAGTTATATTTATTATCTGTGACGATTTTATGTCTATATTCTTTTTTTTGTACTTAATTTTGTATGTTGCGTATGTGTTGCCTGTTGTTTGTTTGTTTGTACAGCACATTGGTTGGCCTTGTCACTGTTTTAAGTGCTCTATAAATAAAATGGTATGGTATGGTATGAACATAGCTGGAAGAAGTACTGTTATGTTGAACACATTGTCTCCGATCTGAGAGTTAGTTAGTGAACCAGCTAATTGTGTGATCTGTGAAACCAATTTCTGAGAGCTCATGACACAATATTTCATGGTCCACAGTGTCAAAAGCTTTAGGCAGGTCTAAATAAATTGCAGCACAAAAGTTCTTAGTATCCAATGCTTCAACAACATCATTAAAAACTTTCAGCGAAGCAGTCATTGTGCTATGTTGTTTTCTGAAATCAGATTGATGGGGAGGTATGATGTTAAAATAATCCAAATATTTCTTGACTTGATTTTTTCTCTCATTTCCATTTATATATGGCCTCCCTTCTCAACTTACAGCCATCCTCTTCACACCATTATGATGTTTTTAAATATAGGATAGAAAGAAAGGAAAGACAGAAAGTAAGACTACATCCATCCATCCATCCATTTTCTTCCGCTTATCCGGGGTCGGGTCGCGGGGGTAGCAGCCTAAGTAGGGAGGCCCAGACTTCCCTCTCCCCAGCCACATGGAGCAGCTCCTCTGGGGGAATCCCAAGGCGTTCCCAGGCCAGCCGAGAAACATAGTCCCTCCAGCGTGTCCTGGGTCTTCCTCTGGGTCTCCTCCCGGTGGGACATGCCCGGAACACCTCACCAGGGAGGCGTCCAGGAGGCATCCTAACCAGATGCCCGAGCCACCTCAACTGGCTCCTCTCGATGTGGAGAAGCAGCGGCTCTACTCCGAGTCCCTCCCGGATGACTGAGCTTCTCACCCTATCTCTAAGGGAGAGTCCAGACACCCTGCGGAGAAAACTCATTTCAGCCGCTTGTATCCGAGATCTCGTTCTTTCGGTCACAACCCAAAGCTCATGACCATAGATGAGGGTGGGAACGTAGATCGATCGGTAAATTGAGAGCTTTGCCTTTCGACTCAGCTCTCTCTTCACCACGACAGACCGGTACAGCGCCCGCTTCACTGCGGACGCTGCACCTATCCGCCTATCGATCTCACGCTCCAGTTTTCCCTCATTCGTGAACAAGACCCCGAGATACTTAAACTCCTCCACTTGGGGCAGGACCTCCTCCCCGACCCGGAGAGGGCATGCTACCCTTTTCCGGCTCAAGACCATGGCCTCGGATTTGGAGGAACTGATCCTCATCCCGGCCGCATCACACTCGGCTGCAAACCGCTCCAGTGAAAGCTGTAGATCACGACCTGATGAAGCCAATAGGACCACATCATCTGCAAAAAACAGAGAAGCGATTCTAAGGCCACCAAAACGGATCCTCTCAACACCTTGGCTGCGCCTAGAAATTCTGTCCATAAAAGTTATGAACAGAATCGGTGACAAAGGGAGTCCAACTCTCACTGGAAACGAGCCTGACTTACTACCGGCAATGCGGACCAAGCTCTGACACCGGTCGTACAGGGACCTAACAGCTCATATCAATGGGTCTGGTACCCCATACTCCCGGAGTACCCCCCACAGATCCCCCCGAGGGACGCGGTCGAATGCCTTTTCCAAGTCCATAAAGCACATGTAAACTGGTTGGGCAAACTCCCACGTACCCTCCAGGACCCTGCTGAGGGTGTAGAGCTGGTCCAGTGTTCCACGACCAGCACGAAAACCACACTGCTCCTCCTGAATCCGAGGTTCGACTATCCGACGGACCCTCCTCTCCAGAACCCCTGAATAGACCTTACCAGGGAGGCTTAAGAGTGTGATCCCCCTATAGTTGGAACACACCCTACGGTCCCCCTTTTTGAATAGGGGAACCACCACCCCAGTCTGCCAATCCAAGGGAACTGCCCCCGATGTCCACGCGATATTGCAGAGTCGCGTAAGCCAACACAACCCCACAACATCCAGAGCCCTAAGGAACTCCGGGCGAATCTCATCCACCCCCGGAGCCTTGCCACCGCGGAGCTTTTTAACCACCTCGGCGACCTCAGCACCAGAGATTGGAGAGCCCGACCCAAAGTCCCCAGGCTCCGCTTCCTCAGTGGAAGACGTGCCAGTAGGATTGAGGAGGTCTTCGAAGTATTCCGCCCACCGACTCACAACATCCCGAGTTGAGGTCAACAGCACGCCATCCCCACCATAAATGGTGTTGGTCGCGTACCGCTTTCCCCCCCTGAGACGCCGGATGGTGGACCAGAATCGCCTCGAAGCCATACGGAAGTCATTCTCCATGGCCTCTCCGAACTCCTCCCACGCCCGAGTTTTTGCCTCAGCAACCACCCGAGCCGCATGCCGCTTGGACTGTCGGTACCTATCTGCTGCTTCCGGGGTCCCACAGGCCAAAAAGGCCCAATAGGACTCCTTCTTCAGCTTGACAGCATCCCTCACCGCCGGTGTCCACCACCGGGTTCGAGGGTTGCCACCACGACAGGCACCAACAACCTTGCGGCCACAACTCTGATAAGCTACCTCGACAATAGAGGCGCGGAACATGGCCCACTCTGACTCAATGTCCCCCGCCTCCCTCGGAACGTGTTCAAAGCTCTCCCGGAGGTGGGAGTTAAAGCTCCGTCTTACGGGAGACTCTGCCAGACGTTCCCAGCAGACCCTCACAATACGTTTGGGTCTGCCAGGTCTGACCGGCATCCTCCCCCACCATCGGAGCCAACTCACCACCAGGTAGTGGTCAGTTGACAGCTCCGCCCCTCTCTTCACCCGAGTGTCCAAGACATGCGGCCGCAGATCAGATGAGACGACAACAAAGTCGATCATCGAACTGCGACCTAGGGTGTCCTGGTGCCAAGAGCACATATGTACACCCTTATGCCTGAACATGGTGTTCGTTATGGACAATCCATGACGAGCACAGAAGTCCAATAACAGAACACCACTTGGTTCAGATCAGGGGGGCCGTAAGGGGCCAGTAAGACTACAAAGTATAATAAATATACACAAAAAGAGCACAAGGCAAACACATCCGACCGCTGTCTGTAAACCTGCAAAGAACATGACAGAACACAGCAAACAATATACATATATATATATATATATANCACAAATCTTGCTGCCCACTCAAATGTTGATGTGCTTCATTGAATTTTGCTGCACATGCCCCCTTTATGCGATGGGATTCTCTTCATAAAATATGACTGCTACTAACAGTTCACTTTCAAATGCTCAATTTGAAGACGTGCAAATGTATTTTAAATGGCATATAATTCACAATATTGCTGTCATTTTTGTGCAACGTCAAAGCTTTACAACAGATAAAATCCTACTCAATCATTATTTTAAGTTATTTCTACATTTATTTATATGCAAGTCATAAGTTGATTTATTATAGTTTCAGAAATTAACATTGCATTAATAAAAGTCAAATTTGCACATACAAAGACTTAAAGGCTTAACCTTTTTGAATTAATGCAAATTAAGCACCTGATAATAATTCTACATATTGTAATCTTGTTAGGTTAAGTGAGAAAATGTATTCATAGACAAGTAATCAATGATTCATTAACTGTGTCAAAGTTGTTTCATTCAAGTCCTTGGGCTCCTGGAAGAATAATCTCTGCCTTAGCAGAGAGTAATGGGGGACCCTAAATAAAAAGTAAAAGTCAAAACCAATGTAACAGTTAACTTTTTTGTTTAATTTTCATAGGTTTCTCGTCAGGATAAATCCTGAAAATTACATCCATCCATCCATCCATCCATCTTCTTCCGCTTATCCGGGGTCGGGTCGCGGGGGTAGCAGCCTAAGTAGGGAGGCCCAGACTTCCCTCTCCCCAGCCACTTGGAGCAGCTCCTCCGGGGGAATCCCAAGGCGTTCCCAGGCCAGCCGAGAAACATAGTCCCTCCAGCGCGTCCTGGGTCTTCCTCTGGGTCTCCTCCCGGTGGGACATGCCCGGAACACCTCACCAGGGAGGCGTCCAGGAGGCATCCTAACCAGATGCCCGAGCCACCTCAACTGGCTCCTCTCGATGTGGAGAAGCAGCGGCTCTACTCCGAGTCCCTCCCGGATGACTGAGCTTCTCACCCTATCTCTAAGGGAGAGTCCAGCCACCCTGCGGAGAAAACTCATTTCAGCCGCTTGTATCCGAGATCTTGTTCTTTCGGTCATAACCCAAAGCTCATGACCATAGATGAGGGTGGGAACGTAGATCGATCGGTAAATTGAGAGCTTTGCCTTTTGACTCAGCTCTCTCTTCACCACGACAGACCGGTACAGCGCCCGCTTCACTGCGGACGCTGCACCTATCCGCCTATCGATCTCACGCTCCAGTTTTCCCTCATTCGTGAACAAGATCCCGAGATACTTAAACTCCTCCACTTGGGGCAGGACCTCCTCCCCGACCCGGAGAGGGCATGCTACCCTTTTCCGGCTCAAGACCATGGCCTCGGATTTGGAGGAACTGATCCTCATCCCGGCCGCATCACACTCGGCTGCAAACCGCTCCAGTGAAAGCTGTAGATCACGATCTGATGAAGCCAATAGGACCACATCATCTGCAAAAAACAGAGAAGCGATTCTAAGGCCACCAAAACGGATCCTCTCAACACCTTGGCTGCGCCTAGAAATTCTGTCCATAAAAGTTATGAACAGAATCGGTGACAAAGGGAGTCCAACTCTCACTGGAAACGAGCCTGACTTACTACCGGCAATGCGGACCAAGCTCTGACACCGGTCGTACAGGGACCTAACAGCCCATATCAATGGGTCTGGTACCCCATACTCCCGGAGTACCCCCCACAGATCCCCCCGAGGGACGCGGTCGAATGCCTTTTCCAAGTCCATAAAACACATGTAAACTGGTTGGGCAAACTCCCACGTACCCTCCAGGACCCTGCTGAGGGTGTAGAGCTGGTCCAGTGTTCCACGACCAGCACGAAAACCACACTGCTCCTCCTGAATCCGAGGTTCGACTATCCGACGGACCCTCCTCTCCAGAACCCCTGAATAGACCTTACCAGGGAGGCTTAAGAGTGTGATCCCCCTATAGTTGGAACACACCCTACGGTCCCCCTTTTTGAATAGGGGAACCACCACCCCAGTCTGCCAATCCAAGGGAACTGCCCCCGATGTCCACGCGATATTGCAGAGTCGCGTAAGCCAACACAACCCTACAACATCCAGAGCCCTAAGGAACTCCGGGCGAATCTCATCCACCCCCGGAGCCTTGCCACCGCGGAGCTTTTTAACCACCTCGGCGACCTCAGCACCAGAGATTGGAGAGCCCGACCCAAAGTCCCCAGGCTCTGCTTCCTCAGTGGAAGACGTGCCAGTAGGATTGAGGAGGTCTTCGAAGTATTCCGCCCACCGACTCACAACATCCCGAGTTGAGGTCAACAGCACGCCATCCCCACCATAAATGGTGTTGGTCGCGTACCGCTTTCCCCCCCTGAGACGCCGGATGGTGGACCAGAATCGCCTCGAAGCCATACGGAAGTCATTCTCCATGGCCTCTCCGAACTCCTCCCACGCCCGAGTTTTTGCCTCAGCAACCATCGAGCCGCATGCCGCTTGGACTGTCGGTACCTATCTGCTGCTTCCGGGGTCCCACAGGCCAAAAAGTCTTCAGCTTGACAGCATCCCTCAACGCCGGTGTCCACCACCGGGTTCGAGGGTTGCCACCACGACAGGCACCAACAACCTTGCGGCCACAACTCTGATAAGCTACCTCGACAATAGAGGCGCGGAACATGGCCCACTCTGACTCAATGTCCCCGCCTCCCTCGGAACGTGTTCAAAGCTCTCCCGGAGGTGGGAGTTAAAGCTCCGTCTTACGGGAGACTCTGCCAGACGTTCCCAGCAGACCCTCACAATACGTTTGGGTCTGCCAGGTCTGACCGGCATCCTCCCCCACCATCGGAGCCAACTCACCACCAGGTAGTGGTCAGTTGACAGCTCCGCCCCTCTCTTCACCCGAGTGTCCAAGACATGCGGCCGCAGATCAGATGAGACGACAACAAAGTCGATCATCGAACTGCGACCTAGGGTGTCCTGGTGCCAAGAGCACATATGTACACCCTTATGCCTGAACATGGTGTTCGTTATGGACAATCCATGACGAGCACAGAAGTCCAATAACAGAACACCACTTGAGTTCAGATCAGGGGGGCCGTAAGGGGCCAGTAAGACTACAAAGTATAATAAATATACACAAAAATAGCACAAGGCAAACACATCCGACCGCTGTCTGTAAACCTGCAAAGAACATGACAGAACACAGCAAACAATATACATATATATATATATA
>JBBPBX010033116.1:16346-33454 GCA_038048925.1 Garcialebias charrua | reverse complement strand
TAACCATGTGACATAAGTATTGATCCTCAACATTTTTTATAATAATAATTTAAAGCCCTTAAAACAACCACAGCTGCAACAAAGTGCTACACATATGAAATCATTTTAACTAATCATCACATCTTCTCTACTCTTTTTTAATTAATTATCTTTCACATATTTTATCATTACTTCTTTCAAGAGCTCCACACCTGAAAATATGATGAATGTGAATCCATCCTGCTCAAAGCTGCGCTGACATTCTACTGTCTGTTGCAGAGCCCACCAGGGAGCTAGTTAGCATTGAAGCTAGTGTGTTAGCTGATGAAGTGACGCTCCAAAGTGTTTTTCTGCCACTAATGATGCACAGACACACTTGTCTTTCAACACTGTGAAAGACCTTTTCCTCCCAGTCACTGTCACCTATGTTTTAAGTAGCTACTTACTGGAAGTTAGTACTTTGTGCAGCAGCTCACTCCCCACCAGCGGCTCCGCGAGCCTGTGACCTCCGCTGCTGTTGTTGTTCCTTGTAAACATTGGACTAAACCATTTGCCAACAGAGAAGGGGGGGTGGGCAAAATTTCCTTCTTTTTTTTTAGAATAATGGCGGATTTCTCTCTTTTTTTGCCTTTTTATATTTATATTGTTTAAAGACACGATTTCCTTTATTGAATTATTGGGGGGGACAGATCTATATTTCCCCAAGATTGGGGGGGTCCGGACCCCCCCGACCCCCCCAGGATCTACGCCTATGCATACGGTAGGCACACTTAATGATACTGTAGACCATTGCATTAGTTAATACATTCAGCAAGTACTTTTACTTTAATACTTTAGGTACATGTATTTTTAAAAGCAAGTACTTATTTACTTTTATTTAAGTAAAACATTAATATGGTACTTCTACTTTTACTAGAGTACATTTTTGTCTGTTTATTCGTACTTTTACTTAAGTACAGTGTTTGAGTACTTTCTCCACCATTGTGTGTTGCTAATAACTAGTGTTATTAGCTCAGAAGAATAAATAATTGCTGAGGTTAAATTTCATCTTTGAAGATGGGTATTTGCAGGAGTACCAAGAGAGTTGGAGTTGGTGGCAGAGTTTTCAATAAGGAACCATTTAGAAAGGCCAGGAGATTAAACAACAAAGACTGAGGAGATAAATGAATGAATAAACCACAAAATGGTCCCTTTAGGAGGTCAGGTTCTTGTCCTTATATTTTCTAGGCAAGCCTTAAAGCTTGGAACATTTTTTACTGGTACAAGTTAGTTTAATTAAATTGGAAAAGTTGCCTGAAAAGTATGGAATATATGCAGTAAACTTCTGAAACTTCCTTCCAGGACCTCACTGACTCCTATAACGTTAGTCAGAGTCAGAGTCAGAGAGTCTTTATTGTCATTTGCACCACATGTAGTACATGTAATGAAATGAGATTATTTACACAGGGTCCCAGTTACATCCAACAACAAAATGTAAGAGAAAAACAGTAATAACATCTAGGATATGAACTAAGAAAAACATCCAACTAGAAATACACTAAGCCCTAGAGTAATAGAAAAACATCATTACAAACAGCAGCACGAACATGAGTCATTATGAGCAGATGGTCACAGATGAACACAGCAACAAGAAAACAGATCAGCATCAGCATGATGTGACATTTCATGAGTCTAACAGCCTCAGGGTAGAAGCTGTTCCTCAGTCTAGTGGTTCTACATTTGATGCTCCTCAACCTCCGTCCTGAGGGGAGTGGGGCAAAGAGTGTGTGTGCTGGGTGAGTGGGGTCTTTCATGATGCAGGTGGCTCTTTTCCTGCATCTGGAGGTGTAAATGTCTGTGATGGTGGGGAGACTGACTCCAACAGACTTCTGTGCAGCCTTCACCACTCTCTGCAGAGCTTTTCTTTCTGCAACTGTGCAGCCCCCATGCCACACGTTGATGCTGGAGCACAGGATGCTCTCCACTGCACACCTGTAGAAGGAGGTGAGGACTGGGCTACTCAGACCAGCTCGTCTCAGCCTTCTGAGGAAGTAGAGTCTCTGATGACCTTTCTTGATCAGGCTGGTGGTGTTGTTGGTCCAGCTGAGATTATCATTCAAGTGTACCCCCAAGTACTTGTAGCTGGAGACCACTTCCACCGCAGATCCACCTATGTTCAGTGGGGTGTGGGTTTGTTTGTTCCTTCTGAAGTCCACAATCATCTCCTTTGTCTTCTTCACATTCATGTGAAGGTTATTCTCTTTGCACCAGCTCTCCAGATGTTCCACCTCCTGCCTGTAGCTGGACTCATCATTGTTTGTGATGCATCCCACCACCGCTGTATCATCTGCAAACTTTACAATATGACAACCTGGATGGGTAGCTGCACAATCATATGTGAGCAGAGTGAACAGAAGGGCCTCAACACACATCCTTGAGGAGAGCCAGTGCTGAGGGTAATAGTGGAGGAGGGGAAGTTGTGGATCTTCACGGACTGAGGTCTGTTTATTAAGAAGTCCAGTACCCAGTTACAAATGGAAGGGCTTAGTCCAAGTGTGGATAGTTTGTCCAACAGAGTTTGGGGGATCATGCTGTTGAAGGCAGATGTGAAGTCCACAAAGAGCATACGGACGTAGGAGTCTTTCTGATCCAGGTGGGTGAGAGCAGTGTGGACCATGGAAGAGATGGCATCCTCTGTTGTTCGGTTCTCACGGTAAGCATACTGATGAGAGTCCTCGTTGATGTTGACGGTTGTTTTGATGTGGTTCATGACCAGTTTTTCGAAGCATTTAGCGACTATCGGGGTGAGAGCCACCGGCCGATAGTCATTCAGACCAGTCACTGTGGAGCTTTTTGGGACTGGAATGATGGTGGCAGTCTTCAGGCAGGTGGGAACTGTTTCCAGAGCAAGTGAGGTGTTGAAGATGTCAGCCAGCACCTCACAGAGCTGGTCCGCACATTCCTTCAGAACTTTCCCGGGGATGTTGTCCGGTCCAGTTGCTTTATGAGGGTTGATCCTTCTGAGACTACTCCTCACTTCTGTTGCAGTCATGCTGAGATGCTCTTCATCTGGTGATGAGGTGAGTCTGGTGCTGGGTGGTCTATTTGGGTCTTAAAACCGTGCATAAAACTTGTTGAGGGCATCAGGCAGAGATGGGTCTTTGGGGCACTGTTTGCTCCTGCTTTTATAATTAGTTATGCATTTAATGCTCTTCCACATGCTCCGTGGGTCTTGTGAGGTGAACTGTCTCTCAATCCTCTGTACATATGTGGCCTTGGCCCTCTTGATGCCAGCAACCAGCTCTTTCCTGGTCTTTCTCAGCTCCTCTGAGTCTCCAGACTTGAAGGCAGTGTTCCTGGCTGCCACCAGGGTGCGAGCCTCTTTGTTTAACCAAGGTTTTGTGTTGGGGTAAGATTTAACACATTTTTTATGGATACATTTTCAGAGCATGTGCTAATATAACCCAATACTGAGGATGCATAAAGTTCCAGATCCACTGAGCTTCCATCAGCAGTAGCCTGCCTGAAAACAGACCAATCAGTTTTTTTCAAAGCAGTCTCTCAGCATGGGGGTGCTGTCCTGGAGCCAATTTTTTACTTCCTTCTGTTCTGGTTTACAGCGTCTTAGTGGGGGGGAGTTGTGCTGGGACCATGAGGAGGGATAAATGATCAGAACCCCCGAGCGGTGGGCGTGGCTTCGCTGTGTACACGCCTGTTACAGTTGTGTAGACGTGATCTAGGGTGTTACTTCCTCGTGTTGCTATGGATACGTGTTGATTAAAGGTAGGGAGACAGTCCTTTAAATTCACGTGGTTGAAGTCACCAAAAACAATGCAAAGCCCCTCTGGGTATTTACACTGCAGCGAGCTGAGTAAGTCATGAATTTCTTCCAGGGCGACATTAGCATTAGCATCTGGGGCGATGTAGATAACTGTGATAAGGATCACTGAATATTTGCGGTGTAGATAATGGGGGCGACACCTCACCGTGATCAACTCCACAGCAGCTGTGGAAAGGCTTTTTATAACAGCACAGTTTTTACACCAATCCGTACTCAACGTACACACAGACACCGCCGCCTCGTGTTTTCCCCGTAGTCTCTGTGCAGCGATCCGCTCTAAAAAAGAGTCTGTAATCCAATTTATACACAGAGTCTGGTGTTTCCTTAGAAATCCACATTTTCGTGAGGCAAAGCACAGAGCACTTCTTCATTTTCTCCGACGTTGTCAATCTCAGACAAAGCAAATCCATTTTGCTGTCCAGCGAGCGGACGTTAGACAGAAAAAGAGCCGGCATCGGGGGTCTCCCGGTTTTAGCGTCAGCCCTTAGTCTCACCATAATCCCGCCCGACAGCCCCGCTTCTGACGCCGGGAGCACTGTTTCCTTTTCTTTTCGCCGGAGCACCTCCGCCGCTGTAGCTTCCAGGTGGAAGACTTCAAAAGCCGCATCCTGCCGAGCGTAGATTTGTTTGTTGCTGATTTCAGCTGTTCCCTGTGGCAGATCCGCTCCAATTCTCAACAGTTCAGTTCGGCTATAATTCACCCGCATAAAACGTGCAGAGTCAGGTACAGAATCACTATTAAAATCACTATTAAAACTACTAAAAGCCAGAGATGAACTGAGAGCCCATGAAGCTGTTGCCGGTCGGAGCGCGGCCATCTTATATACTGTCATCATTGTCATCATTGTATGTTCCCATACAATAGCAAAATTGGCTCTCTGCTTTTAACCCATCTATCAACTTGTGGAGCAGTGGGCAGCTATGGAAGGCATCTGGGGAGCAACTGAGGATAAAATAAAACTCTGCAAGTCATCCCTGAAATACTGACGCACAGAACCACAAGTCTGTGAACAGTGTCACAGAGTAAACATAATAAAAACATGTATTATCTGCAACACTGTCCATTAAAATGACTCAACACTATTAATGTATTACAGAAAATATACAAAGTACATATGGTAGGCACACTTAATGATACTGTAGACCATTGCATTAGTTAATACATTCAGCAAGTACTTTTACTTTAATACTTTACATACATGTATTTTTAAAAGCAAGTACTTATTTACTTTTACTTAAGTAAAACATTAATATGGTACTTCTACTTTTACTAGAGTACATTGTTGTCTGTTTATTTGTACTTTTACTTAAGTACAGTGTTTGAGTACAGGTAATCCCAGACTTACGGGCAAGTTCCGTTACTACGACTATCTCGTAAGGCAAAAATCTTGTAAATCGGGGACTACCTGAATATATATCTATACCACACGTGCCGCCACTGATACACGTACATGTGCGGTAATGCCTATCCTAACACTTTAAAACATTTTAATAGAGCATAATGTATATACAAAATTAATTTCTTACTTTGAGCGGCAGCTTCTGTTGTCTGTTTGCCTCCGCTCCGTTGCATTAGCTCCGCTATGTTACATCCGAGCTTCGCAGCTTGCTGCAGCACCACGCAGTTTTAAACTGTTTACAGCAAGGACTGTTAGAATGTTAACTTCATACATTTGGAGCCAGAGAAAGATTTTAATAACTTACCAAAAGCTGTCTGCACGCGCCGCCTTTAGCTGCACCTGTTAGGATTAGCACCTCCGAATCCGCGGCTGCTGTTGTAGTCCGCAGCTCCGGGCAGTCCGGTTTAGCTGCACCTCCAAAGAGGCTGTCGGCTTTGTTTCTCCAAGTTAGCTCGGTGTCCCCCGATATCTTCGGCTTCCAGGCCGACATCGAGGCAAGCTCCAGGAACCTCTGATCGCACAAAGCCGGCTGTCGGATGGAGCTATACGAGGCTGGAGCTTCGAGGCTAATGTTAGCTCGTTGCTAATCCGGTCCGGCTGGCTGTCTGTAGCTTCACGCGGTGGGAGCGATCGGCGGAGCAATCGCGGCTGCTGCTCCAGGCCTGAGACATCCACAGAGTTCAGCGAGTGTTTCCAGCTAATTTATCCATATGAGGCATCCTCTTATGGGAGAAACAGTCATCCAAGCCGGCTGCCGAGTGTATGTATTGTCATCATTGTATGTTCCCATACAATAGCAAAATTGGCTCTCTGCTTTTAACCCATCTATCAACTTGTGGAGCAGTGGGCAGCTATGGAAGGCATCTGGGGAGCAACTGAGGATAAAATAAAACTCTGCAGGTCATCGCTGAAATACTGACGCACAGAACCACAAGTCTGTGAACAGTGTCACAGAATAAACATAATAAAAACATGTATTATCTGCAACACTGTCCATTAAAATGACTCAACACTATTAATGTATTACAGAAAATATACAAAGTACATACGGTAGGCACACTTAATGATACTGTAGACCATTGCATTAGTTAATACATTCAGCAAGTACTTTTACTTTAATACTTTACGTACATGTATTTTAAAAGCAAGTACTTATTTACTTTTACTTAAGTAAAAACATTAATATGGTAATTCTACTTTTACTAGAGTACATTTATGTCTGTTTATTTGTACTTTTACTTAAGTACAGTGTTTTAGTACAGGTAATCCCAGACTTACGAGCGAGTTCCGTTACTAAGACTATCTCGTAAGGCGAAAATCTTGTAAATCGGGGACTACCTGAATATATACAGTACATATATATATATATATATATATATATATATATATATATATATATATATATATATATATATATATATATATATATATATATATATATATATATATATATATATATATATATATATATATATATATATATATATATATATATATATATATATATATATATATATATATATATATATATATATATATATATATATATATATATATATATATATATATATATATATATATATATATATATATATATATATATATATATATATATATATATATATATATATATATATATATATATATATATATATATATATATATATATATATATATATATATATATATATATATATATATATATATATATATATATATATATATATATATATATATATATATATATATATATATATATATATATATATATATATATATATATATATATATATATATACCGCACGTGCCGCCACTGATACACGTACATGTGCGGTTATGCCTATCCTAACACTTTAAAACATTTTAAAAGAGCATAATGTATATAAAAAAATTTATTTCTTACTTTGAGCGGCAGCTTCTGTCGTCTGTTTGCCTCCGCTCTGCTGCGTTAGCTCCGTTGCGTTACGTCCTAGCTTCGCAGCTTGCTGTAGCACCACGCAGTTTTAAACTGTTTACAGGAAGGACTGTTAGAATGTTAACTTCATACATTTGGAGCCAGAGAAAGATTTTAATAACTTACCAAAAGCCGTCTGCATGCGCCGCCTTTAGCTGCACCTGTTAGCATTAGCACCTCCGATTCCGCGGCTGCTGTTGTAGTCTGCAGCTCCGGGCAGTCCGGTTTAGCTGCACCTCCAAAAAGGCTGTCGGCTTTGTTTCTCCAAGTTAGCTCGGTGTCCCCCGATGTCTTCGGCTTCCAGGCCGACATCGAGGTGAGCTCCAGGAACCTCTGATCGCACAAAGCCGGCTGTCAGATGGAGCTACGAGGCTGGAGCTTCGAGGCTAATGTTAGCTCGTTGCTAATCCGGTCCGGCTGGCTGTCTGCAGCTTCACGCGGTGCGGTGGGAGCGATCGGCGAAGCAATCGTGGCTGCTGCTCCAGGCCTGAGACATCCACAGAGTTCAGCGAGTGTTTCCAGCTAATTTATCCGTATGAGGCATCCTCTTATGGGAGAAACAGTCATCCAAGCTGGCTGCCGAGTGCCGATAATGGCGGACCGCACTTGGCGACCTTAAAATGGCTGACACGGATGCATTTCCGGAAAGACCGGAAGTCGCGCGAATACGCTTCAAATTGTAAAAAAACATAATAAAAATAATTATACTTATTTATAAAGCCATTTAAAACAACCACAGCTGCAACAAAGTACTGTACACATGAAATTAAGAACATTTAAACACACACAAAAAAGTTTTTTATTTATTTCATATTTTTATTAAATATGATAACCTCGTAAATCCGGGACCTCGTAGGTCGGCCCCTCGTAAATCGGGGATTACCTCTTTCTCCACTATTGTGTGTTGCTAAGAACTAGTGTTATTAGCTCAGAAGAATAAATAATTGCTGAGGTTAAATTTCATCTTTTAAGATGGGTATTTGCAGGAGTACCAAGAGAGTTGGAGTTGTAGGCGGAGTTTTCAATAAGGAACCATTTAGAAAGGCCAGGAGATTAAACAACAAAGACTGAGGAGATAAATTAGTGAATAAACCACAAAATTGTCCCTTTAGGAGGTCAGGTTCCTGTCCTTATATTTTCTACGCAAGCCTTAAAGCTTGGAACATTTTTTACTGGTACAAGTTAGTTTTATTAAATTGGAAAAGTTGCCTGAAAAGTATTGAATATATGCAATTTCTGAAACTTCCTTCCAGGACCTCACTGACTCCTATAACGTTAGATATGTTAAAAAAAAGTGTATGTATTGTCATCATTGTATGTTCCCATACAATAGTGAAATTGGCTCTCTGCTTTTAACCCATCTATCACCATGTGGAGCAGTGGGCAGCTATGTAAGGCACCCGGAGAGCAACTGAGGATAAAATGTCCTGCTTAGAGACACCACAAGATGTGCAATGACCGGGGATCGAACCCAGGACCTTTGGGTCCTGAGTCAGCTGCCCTGCTCCTACACCCTCGGCCCCCGAGGTGGTGTATTGTAGCACCCTGAGATCTTAAGAAAGCCTGAATTTCTAGTTCTGTACAAACTAGTGGCAACACTTCAACAAAGCAGTTGCTTTGATAAACTTATAAAAACAACTGTTGAGTCACAGAAACAAGGATTCAGAGCATTGTTAGTCTATTCATTTTATTTTTATATGCCATGTGTTATTTAGAGGAAGCATAAGCCCATGTGTCCTGTACCTCTAAATCCACAGCAATAGCTGCGTCCATGTCCTCATCTCAATCTCAAGCTTGTTCTCAGTGCAGGTTGGACTCCAGCAGGGCTGTCCCTTGTCCTTGTTCCTGTTTTTGGTGTTCATGGACAGGATCTCAAGGTGCAGTCGAGTAGAAGGAGGGTGTCTAGTGTGGAAACATTGGGGTCTTGTCTCTGCTTTTGTGGCATGACCTTCAGTGTGCACTGGGTCAGTTTGCAGTGAAGTGTGAAACAAGCTGGGCTAAGAGTTTTCTGGAAACCGGAGTGGAAGGTCCCTCCAGGTTGGGGGTGAGTCTTGCAGTCTCATCCTTGAGTGATAGTAGAATAGATAAAGACAAGAATCAACAAATTGGGGTCTCTTTATAGTAATGAGGGCATTGCTCCAGCTTGTCATGATGAAGAAAGAGTTGAATAGAAAAGCAAATCTCTGAATGTATTCATCCATTTTCTTTCTACTCCTTATCTATGAGCTACTTACTTAAAGTAGCCAAGCTCAGTCTTTGAGATTAACTGAGGTGGTTTGAGCATCTTATCAGGATGCTTACTCAGACTTGCTGGAGTGAGTACATATCCTCCCTAGTCTTGGAAGGCTTTGAGATCAACCATGAAGAGCTGGAAAGCATTGTGAGGAAGAGAGATGTATTGGTTTTCCTTTTCCACAACCCAATGATAGATACGCAGTAGAAAACAGATGCATGAAAAAATGAAAGTGTTTATTTCCATACTCAAATTACAGCAAAATATTAGTTGAGCTGTTCGTGAGTAAACAAAGAAATACAAGAGACACACAAGATGCACACACAGCTGAATTTTCTTCTTTTGGCTGCTCCCTTCTTTAGCAGTCGCCACAGCGAGCTAACTTGCACCGACTTGGCAATTGTTTTAAGCCCGACACCCTTCCTGATGTAGCACTGAGCTACTGTAGTACACATGTGTGAGGCAGAAGGCTGCCATCTAGGGCAGCCTGAGAGAGTAAATGTGAGGTGTTACGGGTTTTATTCCAAGGGCCCAGAGTTGGTCTGTGTGAATTCCAGTGTTTGATCACCAGAGAGTTACTCCCACACCTGCAAACAATATGTTGCTGATGAGGTCTAAGGAGTATGTCAGGCAGACCAAGACTCTCTTTGACGCTGAAGCATTACCCTGCCTATGGTTTGTGCTCTCAGCCCTTTGTGTGTTTCTAGAGCCTTGTAAATACTTTTTTGTATGATCTTTCCAGTGAAACTCCTGAAACCTTCCAGTGTACTTGAATCTTCTTGTGAACCTCTGGAACCTTACCTGTGCCACTTCAGCTGCTCTCCTTGCTCAGCCACACACTCCCCTGTGCTCTCTGGATCTTCTCATGATTGCAACGGATTCTGTAACCAAACATGCCATCCACCATCTACCAGTAAGGAACATGCACATTCTGAGTAAAACCTCGATGATGCACTTTGGACCTAACCATCTCCTTGCTCCCCAGGGCTCTTGTTTAATCCTGAGTTTCCCTCCACTGTAAATAAAAATACTGAATTGAGTTTATTGGGTTTGAGTTATTCATCTTCAGTCCTTTCATAATTTACCAGCTGTAGTGTTTACGACATACAAAGTACATAAAATGTGGTGTTTTTTTGTTGTACACTTGCAGTTATGTCCTAAAGCACAATTAAAAGTGTCTACATTCAAGTATGAACTTCTAAGTAGGTGCTTGTAAAAACACAGCTGACGCACCCATCTGTGGCTTTGTGGCTCATTCAGACCATCTCATCATAATTACTGAGACTTAGTATCTTTATATGCAAGTGAACCACTATACCAAATCTTTGCAGGCCTTTCATGGAAATGCAAACAGCTTTACTTTAAAATAACATTTCTGAGGTATTTTTGGTTGAGACGTAGCTTTGATCGCTTTCACATTAATGCCACTCCTGAAAGCAATCAGATCTGTCCAACCTCTATGTCCTGCTAAGCTCTCGAGTCTGAAGTAGCCCAAGACATGCTCAGTGTTTTGCCTCATTCAGCTTCTGACCTTTAATTAAATTTGTCGTGAAGCATGCCCTTTTTGTTTTTCTCCTCCTGTCATGTCATTCTCCATTTGTTCACTGGATGGTTTTCTAGCCTGTCTAATGATCCGACTCGTACTTGCAGTAGCTCCCGGGGCATGTCAAGGAAAAAAATAGCATTTTGTCACTTCTTTAACACTTGCCTTTTTGACAATTTTAAGCAAGAGGGAAACAGTACCCATAACCTATCAAGAAATAACATCTACATCAATGCTTTTACAGTACCATACTATTTCTTCATGTGCATCTAATTTTGCCTTTAATTTTTTAGACAAACATAACTATTAAAATGCAACTAAAGTTGTCTATGATTTCCACATATCTCAGACGGTTTACAAATGCCAGAGCTTTTTCTCTTTTTCATTTTCACCTCTGCATGTTGTGCATGGTCATAGATTTCTTCGTATTTTCTGTATGTATTTTTTGTTTCAAATGCTTATTAGTCTTTTTGTTGCAGTCCTCTCTCCCTCAGGTTCTTTTTTCCATTACACACCACCTTGATGTAGTCAGAATTCAGGTACACTTGAGAGATGAAGCTAAAACAAAGAAATATTAAATAAACAATGATTCAACGCTGCTTTCCCAAAATACTCTTCTCAGTGTAAATAAAAATACAACCAAGAGCACTAGCTCATTTTTAAACAAGATTAAAAAGAAAGTTTTATTGTTTTCCAATCTGGGTGGCATTTGTGGAGTAGTTGTCAGTAGTCAGTATTTAACTTGCATTAGACCATAGTGGGATGACTTCAATAGGAGATTCAGGCTATTTTTTATGGATGGATCAAGATAACAATTAATAAAACCAGAGTCTATTTCAGAGCAGATTTAAACCAACTAAAATAACTCAAACCTAAAACACATAATGCACCAGTTAAAGTTAATTTTCTTTTAGAAACTTTTGTACTGCTTCACTTTTTCTTTATTTACTCAATTATCTGTAGTTATCTGCATTGAATACTTGCCTTATTAGAACACAGTCTTTGATATTATGATGGTATATATAGGTATATATATATATATATATATAGATATATATATATATATATATATATATATATATATATATATATATATATATATATAAAAAAATCTCACCCTCCACAGGTGGTCTCTTTCATTCTCTGAGCTCGAGTCCTCTACCAGAGGCCTGGGAGCTTGAGGGTTCTGCGCAGTATCTTGGCTGTGCCTAGAACTGCACATTTCTGGACTGAGATGTCTGATGTTATCCTGGGCTCTGTTTTAGCCACTGCTCCAGTTTGGGGGTGACTGCCCCAAGGGCCCCAATGACCACAGGCACCACTGTGGCCTTCACCTTCCAGGCCTGTGGAGGTGGTTCTGAGGTGGTTCCATCCTGCTGAATTCTCTTTGTAATTTTTTTAATTAAAAAACAGGATGCTCGATGGTCATTGCTGTGTGCTCACATAATAAACACATGACCTTTACTGGAGAAACATAGAAGCACCATTCTGTGCCCTTTTATGCTGCAAGTCTTTAAAGTTACTAAGGGTTTCAAGTTTTTTCTTGGAAAAGGCTATCCCCACACTAATCAGCAATTGTTTTACTGACATGTGCAAAAAACCTTGTAAAAATGTAATGTTTTACATTTAAGGTGTTGTGTTTTACTTGTAAAATGATATTTTTGAGGCAATACTAACATCTAAAACTAGTTTTTATGTTTATCATGGTTACACTTCAATTACTTGTGCTCAACTGTCCAGGAAAGTGGGGAGTTTGGTAAAGAGGCAAAGAAGAGAGTCCAGGCAGGATGGAATGGATGGAGAAAAGTTCCAGGAATGATTTGTGACAAAAAGAGTGGCAGCAAAGGTCAAAGGAAAAGTTTACAAAACAGTGGTGAAACCAGCTAGTGGTACTCTCAAAAAGAACTGGAAGTAGCAGAAATGATGATATTGAGGTTCTCCTTCGGAGAGACAAGGATGGATGAGATTAGGAATGAGATCATCAGAGGTACAGCACATGTTGAACAACTGGGAGATAAGGTTAGGGAGGCCAGACTGAGATGGTTTGGACATGTCCAGAGGAGGGACAGTGGGTATATTGGTAGAAGGATGTTAGAAATGCAGCTGCCAGGAAAAAGACAAAGAGGAGATACTGTATATGGATGCAGTTAGAGAGGACATGGAGGTAGTTGGAGTGAGGACAGAGGATGCAGAGGACAGAGTGAGATGGATGACCTGCTTTGGCAACCTTTGAAGAGGGAAAAGCTGAAAGAAGAAGAATGTTAAACATGGTTACATTTTGTGGAGCAGACTAGAGGGTGGGAAGGATCAATTTAAGACTGAAATATATTTAAGTATTATTCTACATATTTGCCTCATCTGTGTGGGAATGATAAATACACATTTTTGTCTCATTTACTCCTGAAAGTTAAGCACATACAACACACAAACACATACATTTAAAGTTTATTCTGGTCTCACTTTGCACATTCTGTTTATTTTTAAACACACTTCAATCTGATGGTTTTACTTATGTATATATCCCTACATATAAAATATGACACATTGAGTCTTTCACTGAGAGTTAGAATGAGCCACATCAACAAATGACACATGAGCATCCAGTCCACCCACTTCTCATGCCTGCAGTAAATGAAATGTTCAGTATCCAAAAGTGGATGACTCAGTTGAATTTTACATGTTTGCAAACATGATTAAAATTTTGTCCTAAATCCATGATTTTCTACTTTAAATGAGTGTAACTTCCATGCAGACTCATTTTGCAAGACATTTGTCTTGGCGGAACACAGGTGGAATGGGATTTTACCTGGCTCTTCTTCTGATCCGTTCCCACATTCCCTCCTCTTGACAGACAGCATCGTGGATCTGCAGGAGTAGGTGAGCTCTTGATCTTGACTGACAGCTGCTAACAGTCCAACTTTTTGATATGTACAGTGTAGTCCACTAATCCTGACAGATGCATGGTCTAACGTTATATGTAAGCTTCTACGGGTGGAATGTTTCTGTGGACAAGATGTATCATTGCAGGGAGATCTTTTAACCTTTTTTTGAATCAAGCATCTTTACGCAACAGGCAATGTAGCAGGAAGGCTGCTTGCACATTGTACATTGATCATCCTACTCTCAATTCAAAGTTGAGCTTTCATGATTTCGCTTTGTCTCAGTAGCAACTTGAAAAGAAACTGAAATGTTTCCATGATTAAAGATAAGATAAGATAGAACTTTATTGATCCTGATCTGAAATACAGTGTGACAAATAACTATGTACTTCTCCTCAGGCCTAAAGCCCACAGTTAGATCAGTGAATGTGAACTGCTGTAGATTTTCAAGGAAAAGGGTGATAAATAAACCCGTGGTATCAAGAGAAAACACATTCAACCTGAGCATGAAGTTAAGGGGAAAATAAGCTCTTCAGCAAGGATATTAGGCTAAGTGAGCAAAAGAATGGTTTTATATCAGGAAAAATGAATTCACATGCAAATTTTGACATGAAACTATTGACAGTGAAGTATACAGGTTAAGGCGAGTTAAATGTTTTTGCATGCAATCAGAAATTATTAATAGAGTGCATGAAAAGGATACGTGGTGCTGCAAGGGGTTCATGATGGTGGTAGAATGTGGGGCGTTTATTGTTTTGAGGACAGTGAGATAAGGTGAGGTTTGTGGCAGCAGTGACTGACAGGCTCAATGTTCAGCTCTGAGCCATCTCCTCCACAGGTGATGGACAGGCTGGTGAATGAGATCAGGCAGGATTCTCAGTGGACTACAGTTGTCTCAGGTGACTGTGAGCTGTAGTCTGAGTATAGGAGCAAGTAGGACAACTGGGAGAGGTGGAATTTAACTGTGACAGAAGCTAGAAGAAATAATGAATACATGTGTATGAAATGGGGGGTAGCAGAAAGGCGAGGGATGCACAGGAAGCGCTGAAGTTGAACAAGTTCAAATACTTTCTGTCAACTTTTCAGAACAACAGGACTCCTGGAAAGTATGTGAGGAAGTGAGTGTAGGCAATCTGGAGTGGGTGGAGAGGCATGTCAAAAGTGATTTGCAATAGAAAGATAACAGCAGGAGCAAAAGGGAAGATTTGCAGGAGAGTAAGAGAGATATGGAGGCTCGAGCCAGTGTCACTGATGAAAAGGAGTGAGGTAGATTAATTATAGATGCAGAGATTTGCCATGGGATAGATAAGTGTGGGCAGGTTTCAGAACATTTGTATAACAGAGTTAGCTCAAGACAAAAGTAAGACAAGTTTGAATAAGCCTTTGCGGACGTCTGTGGAGGATAGATGGTGAATATAGGAAGGTTTTGAAAATGGTGGCATGGTGGTGCAATTGGTAGAGCTGTTGCCTCTCAGTGAGAAGGTTGCCAACTCGAATCCCAGCTGGGGACCTGTCTTGGTGGAGTTTGCATGTTATCTCCGTGTATGCATGGGCTCAGTACTCCAGTTTCCTCCCACAGACCAAAAACATGCAAGTTAGGCTGATTGGTAACTCTAAATTGTCCATGGCTGTGAATAAGAATGTGAATAGTTGTTTGTCTCTATGTGTCCCTGTGATGGACTTGCGACATGTCCAGGCTGTGATCAGCCTTTCACACCATGACTGCTAGATATGGGCACCAGTGACCCCTGTGACCCGAACAGGAAGAAGCAGGTAAAAATTATGGATGGTTTCTGATAATGGAGTGTCCAGGCACAAGCTAAAAAAAGTCCTACTGAGCAGATTTACGGTATGTAGGTGATGAGAGAACACATGTTCTGTTTTCTGGTTGGTCTGTCTGGTCACTGGATCAAATCATGGCTGGGGGATCTGTCTGGGTGGAGATTGCATGTTCTCTCCATGCATGAATGGTTTTCTCCAGGTAATCTGGTTTCTTCCCACCGACCAAAAACATGCAAGTTAGGCTGATTGGTAACTCTAAATTGTCCCAAGGTATGAATATGAGTGTAAATGGTTGTTTGTCTCTTTGTGCTCCTGTGATGGACTAACGACCTGTCTAGGGTGTCCTCCGCCTCTCGTACGGTGACTGCTGGACATGGGCACCAGTGACCCCCACTACCCAAAAAGGAAGAAGCTGGCAAAGATGGTGAATGCATAGATGGATGGGCTGTGGTTAGTTTTGCATGGGAAAGAGAATGAAACAAACAAACAAACAAACAAACAAACAAAACAATATAGGTGAACCAGATACCAGAGTACAGCAATCCATGGGGAAATAAGTAGCCCATAAGACTTGATGGGAGCATAGAAGGAGGAAACTTGCTTCTACTGCTCATATCATTTAGGATCTAAATCATAACAGTAGGTGAGGGTTGGAATGCACAGACCATAAAATAAAACATTAACTTTCTGAAACAAATTGTGGGTAATTAACTGGAAATTACACATACTATCGCCATAATGCCATTTCAACATGCTAATATACATTTCTGTCTTTTCACTTGTGACTAACAAACCGTTTGCTTTTTTCTATCATTAGGGATCCAACGAATCTCCACATCCACCTTAAGGATGGTAAAGAGGGCTTAGGAGAAGCATTGGAATCATGGCTGTACTTAGATGTTATTCAAATAAATCTGAAAAATGTCAGCAGCAGTAGGTCTTTAAAGATGTAAACAATCTCCAATCAAGATTGATGCAATTATCCTCTTTAAAAACACATACTGTATTATTGGTTTTACTAAAGGGCAAATTAATGCCAGAGGAGCCCCAAAACACTGCAAAGTTAATTACATATTATAGGATTAAATTAGCACTCCAGTTTAACAATAATGAGCTAATATTCTTACTATGAATCAGGCTTAAGTGTTTGACTACAACGTTTTCTGTGAACATAAATCAGAAGTACCTGTAAATATATTTTTAAGCATGTATAAAGGTAATAGCTTTAGGCTGGCATGATGACATGCTGATTGGACAAATACAATTTAAAATATTCCCATAAAGGAATATTATGTAAAAGCCCCAGATTTATGCTCCATAAATAAAAAAAAAAAAGTGTATTACATTCCAAAGCTCAGGCAATTTACTTACGGTAATCTGTGACGGGCCACATCCTGATGCCAGTGTCTGATGAAGCTATGTAAAACAATTGAATAACTTTTGTGTTTCATTAAATGTAACAAAAAATGGAAGCACATGTTTTGGCAGTTAATGCCATAAATTGAATTTAGTAATTGC
>JBBPBX010033116.1:0-16248 GCA_038048925.1 Garcialebias charrua | reverse complement strand
GAGTGACAACTAGTACAAGCTATACAATTTGGCAAATTTTAATAGTAATAAAAGTTTGGTTGAATGATTGAATACATAACAGCTATTCCTACACTAGAACAGGCTCTGCTTTGCTTCCTGTTCCCAAATCACCTTTTTGCCTCCTGGATTGTTTTATGCATTATGTTGCCAATAAACTTTGTGCTTAACAAACTGTGTTTGGCAAATAGCGTTTTGAAAGCCTACCTGTTTCATCACAACTTTGCCACAATGCTTTGCCCTAAGCAATGACACCATGTATTTAAAGTGTCAAGTGTTGGTGGTGTCCTAATGTCAAAGAGAAGACGGTTCCACAGTTCACATGTCCAAGCATCTGCTCACATGACCTCTGTGACCTTTTAGGAATGTGCCAAATTAACAGTCTGGAGAAGTAAGGTCACAATATACTAAAATAAAAGTCAAACAATAAACTAGTAAAGGAAGCCACCAAAACAGGAGTAATATGCCCTCACTTGCATTTGCCTATCATTAGTTTTGCAGCAGTGCTTTGCACAAGTCGCACCAGAGAAAGCAGGGACTGATTAATACTCAAGAAACACAATAGTCATGTCTAGATAGAAAAACAGACTTTAAATTTGTTCATTCCAGTGTGGGAAACAAAAAGCCTAACATCCTGTGTTTGTGCCATTGATAAATTTATAGCTCCTGATTATCAATGGATTTGCTTGTTTGCCACTTTGTGCTAATTTGCAGTGACTTGTAGACCGCCGAGGTCATTACTGAAATTAGCTGTTAGTGCTTGTGTTTGCAAAACGGAGCAGTTTTCACCTATTCAATGCTCCCTCAGGGATGAGTTAAAAACTGAAACCAGAGACTAAACTGCCCCAATTAGTAAACACGTCATTATACTGTATAAGAGAGTTATGGGTACATGCAACATGCATGATTACACAATACTAACTTAAGTAACATAATGCCTCTTTAAGATGTGCCTTCACATCATCATTCAAAAACTAACCATTCATACATCGTTTTTGGTCATTTATAGAACTTTCTGGCTCACATACACTTTCTCTGGACTCCTATTTTTCTCCCCAAAATCACATGCCCATAGCTGCCAACAGCTGTCTTAGCTGCCACGCTGACTAATGAGATTGTGAGACAGCACTTGGCTGTATGAGACAGAGGGTAAGTGAAACTGGAGGACACCTGAATTTGTCATTGAGGTACCACTGAGGTTACAGGGTTCAGGATTTTATCTTCCTACTTCCTGACCAATAGCTGATGAATATTTAAAATAGGCTTATAGACGGAGATGAGCACATCAGACAAAGTCAGTTATGACTTTGACCTCTATCTTTTTGTCTTTTCCAGTTTCCCTACTTGCACATCTATCTTTGTCCTAGTTCTGGCCTTCTTCTTGTTTTGTCTATTTCACTAACTTGCTTTCTATAATCTCAATCACTCCTTGCCTCCCTTCCTCCATTTGGTATTCATTTACTTTCTCCTTACCATCACTCACACTTTGTTTGTCGCTCCACCCCTCTGTGTCCCTGCTCTATTATTACCTATTCCACCATCTTTCTTCCTATTTCCTCTACTCATCTCCCCTTTTCTTTTTGTCCACACACTCATATTTCTTTGTCCATCTATTTCTCTGTCTATTTTTCTGCCTCTCTCAGGTGGCAGAGCAGATTAGTGGTTTGTGAGACCATCCCATTACCGTGAGGTTACAAATTCAATCTCAGAAGCGGACTGCACACGCATAAACAGCCGTGTGTCCTGTCAGATTTGTCCTTGAGCAAGATGCTGAGTGTACACCTGCACAGTCATTTTAAGTCACTTTTGATAAAAACTGACAGGAAAAAAAGTCAACTTTTGCCTCAGCCTCCCCATCAGTCTTTTATCTAAGTGCTATTGGCACCCAAGGATCAAGAGTCTGCGTCTGCTAAGCCTTGGACAAAGGAGAACTTTCTGTTTAGGCAAGTTTTTAGAGTATAAAATGTTGCTGTCCTAAATGAAAGGGTCAGGTTTGTGGACTTTCAGGTAACTTGAAACATGTTTTGCCCAACAGGCAGATTATAACAAAATGTGTGTTTCAATATTTCATTGATCATTTACAGTACATTTTCAAAAACTTCAGATTGTCCCAATAACAATTATAGGTCACATTTTTAATTCAGAGTATCAAGGCAAATCTCCTGTTTCATTTATCCATAGTTTGTCTCTCCTTTGGCTGCTTAAAGCATATAAGCACTGAATGCTAAGGATTATTGTGCTGCACTTTATTTAGACCTGTCTAACTGTGAAGCATGACATCTTATGCCATAAGCTCTCAGATACTGGTTTCTCAGATCTCATCTCACATTGGTTGGTTCACTAACTATGTCTCAGATCAGAAGCAAGGTGTTCAACATAATGGTACTTCTTCCAGTTATCTAACTGTTAACAATGGTGTACCTCAAGGCTCAGTTTTAGGACCCACCCTTTTCACAATCTAGGTAATGTAGGTCATATTATTCCTGATGCATCCTTGCATTTCTATGCTGGCAATACAGTTGTTTACTGTCGAGCTAAAACAGTTGCTAAGTTTCCCAGCTTTTGCAGTCTGCTTTTGCCATCATCCAGTCAGATTTCTTCTGGCTCAAACTTGTACTGAATACTGACAAAACCAAGGAGATGTTGTTTTCGAACAGAAAGTCAGTCCCAGCAGTCCTTCCTTCTATTTTATCTTCAAATGGTGTTCCTATTGAGTTTGCCAATTCCTATAAATATTTGGGTATCTTGGTCGACTTGCATCTCTCTTTTAAGCTTCACGTGGAAAACCTAGTAAGGAAAAGGAAAGTTAAACTGGGTATCTTTTTCAGAAATAGATCATGTCTAACTCTGAATGCTAGGAAACACCTTGTAACTGTGACTTTCCTTCCTTCTATTGACTATGGTGACATTATAATAATAATAATAATAATAATGAATTCAATTTATAACGCACTTTTCATTAATGAAAATCTCAAAGTGCTACAAGGAGCAACAGAATTAAATGACAATAAAACAGACAATAAAACAAATAATAAAACATTTAAAATCAATAACAATATCAGCTAAGATCAAAAGTAGAATCATGAGGAGGTAGAGTATGCTCGGTCGAAAAGAAAGGTCTTCAAGTCGCTCTTAAAGTCAACCACAGACTGTGGGGCTCTTAGACAGTCAGGAAGAGAGTTCCACAGGCGGGGGGCAGCCACACTGAAAGCCCGGTCTCCCATGGTCCTTAATTTGGTTCTCGGAATGTGAAGGAGATTGCTGTTCTGTGACCGCAGCGAACGGGTGGATGAGTATGGAATGAGAATATCCTTCAGATAATCTGGTGAAGTTCCGTGTAAGCATTGATGTGTAATGAGAGCAGTTTTGTACTGAATTCTGTAGGCAACAGGAAGCCAATGAAGGTTATGGAGAATTGGCGTAATATGTTCAAATTTACGAACTCTCAACAAGATCCTTGCTGCACTGTTTTGAATATATTGAAGTTTCTGAAGGTTTTTGCCAGGGATTCCAATAAACAGGGAGTTGCAGTAGTCGAGCCTGGAGGAGACAAAAGCATGGACGAGCTTCTCAGCATCGGAAAAAGTTAGGGATGGGCGAAGTCTGGAGATGTTTCGAAGATGGAAGAAGCAAGTTTTAAACAGATGCTTAATGTGATTTTCAAATGTAAGATTGGAGTCCATTTTTATTCCAAGATTAGTAACAGAGGTGGAGAGGGGGATGTCTTGTCCAGAAAAGGAAAGTCTTGTTATAGGAGATGTTTGTACCTGGTGAGGGGTGCCAATCAGTATGGCCTCAGTCTTGGAGCAGTTTAATTGAAGAAAGTTCTGATTCATCCATGCCCTAATTGCCTCCAGGCAGGCAGAGAGGGCAGTGAGTGAAGATGGAGATGACAAGGTGGAAGATGAGGATGCTCCAGTCCTGATGTAAAGCTGTGTATCGTCGGCATAACAGTGAAAAGAAATGTTGAACTGATTAATAATTTGACCTAAAGGCAGCATGTAAAGGGAAAACAGCAGGGGCCCCAGAACCGACCCCTGAGGGACACCACAGGAGACACAAACTGTCTGGGACATTATCTATGTGAACTCTCCTACAAGAACCCTGCAGATGCTGGATACTGCCTATCACAGTGCATTGAGATTCATAACTGGCTGTAACTACCATACCCATCACTGCAATCTGTATTCACTGGTTAATTGGTCAATGGTCACCATTAACTTCAGACTCTCTCACTGTTACATGTTCATCTTTAAACCAATTCTTGGTCTGTTACCTTCATATATCTCCTCCTACATGCCACTACCTGAGTGAAGCCACAGCGTGCGCTCTCAGGACATTATTACATGAAGTGTTTCCTCAGTGTGGACAAGCTCCCAACCTTGACCTAAGTGGCTTCAAACATCTGCTAGTTCATTGCAAAAACCAATGCATATGTGTTCCTGTTTTTGTAGGAGTTCTGTCCTGCCTTCTTCCTCCTTCCACTCCAACCACTAATTGTCAGCAGCTGCAGCTCATCAACTCTACATGTAGAGGAGGAGTAAAAGAAGCCACAGAGACCATTCAGCAGACACTGGGACATTCACTACCGATTGTTCTAGCCAGTTTTGTCCTGCCTATTTTGGATCTGCTCTATACTCTAAGATCTGGATATTGCTGAGTACTTGATTCCTACTCCAACCTCAACCATCTCCTGTTAAAATACAATTTGCCACAATTCTACCAACCTCCTCCAAACAATCTACTAACTGCTCCCTCTGCCCCACAGGAGAACGAGCACACTCATATGTCATCACTTTAATATTCCAGCTTGCAAATACACACTGTAAATTGATACTGAGTCCTGGGGCCTCATGTACAAAGACTTGCGTGGATTTCTTACTGAAAAGTGCCGCACGGTCAAATCCAGAAATCTGCCTACGCACATAAAAATCCAGATGTATCAAACTGTGCGTACACCGGAATCCACGCACATTCCTTTTGTACATCACAATCAACGTGGAACTGAGCGCACGTGAGACACCTCCCCTGACACGCCTTCATTTACATATGTTAAACAGATGCAAATTACTTCCTGCATGTGTGAAGGACATGTTTGTTTGATCCCTGCGCGATCAGAAATGATTTCTAGATTCAGGAAAATAATGAATTTAATATAATATGAGTGAGGAAAATAATCCTAAGTAAGAATAGTAATAAAATGTGTTTATCACGCAAAGAACGAGTGATTGTGTGTCGGTATTTGTGTGTGCGTGCACCCTGCTTTGGTGCGCAACCGGCTTATCCATTCATTCTGAGTGAAAATATTAACTTTGCGCACGAGTTTATTTACCATAATTACTGTAAACACAGAGGAACTTGGATGTTTGGTTGAACATAGATCTTTGTTCATTTAATAGCTGATATGAAGAAACGAGTCTGTGCGTCTCAGTGGAGAGTTTTCATGACATGACTGATGTTGGAGTCTCCAAACGCTGCGCGCAGCGTGCGCCGCAGCCTTGTGCGCATCTGTTTGTCTGTGAAGCTTTCACTCTCCTACAAGTTATATATGGTGTACTTTCACGTGTCATTTTGGAGAAATCTACAATAAACGCAGATAATGAATCACCTCCACTGCCGTGTAACGCGCGATCAAACTGTTCCCGAGCTTTCCAGAGGGGGCTGGCAGGTCGATCGGGTGCTCCAAACCGCGACCACTCAGCCTTTGGAATCATATGGATGAGACCATTCTATGATCCGGCTTTGTGTGGACTGGAATGGCACAGTCGCGATCGACCTGCCAGCCCCCTCTGGAAAGCTCGGGAACAGTTTGATCGCTGCTTCTGCACGCGTTGTGCATGCATGCGTTGTGCTCCAGAGCGCAGTGCCAAAATGAAAAAGGATTATCCCTGAAAACGGCTGATAAGCCATATCATAGATCAGAAAATTATATCTGTTTATAAATAAATGCTCTGCGTGTTACACTATCTCCAGTAAGGCTGAATCCGTTCCTGTTAAATGTATTTGTTGCACAACTTTGCGCGTCCTTTATTTGCGTCCATGTGGATGTAATAATTGTTATCATGTGTGTTTGGTGGGAATATTAATCATTTTCACATCATGAACAGTTAATAATAATAATAATAATAATAATAATAATAATAATAATAATAATAATAATAATAATAATAATAATAATAATAATAATAATAATAATGAATTCAATTTATAACGCACTTTTCATTAATGAAAATCTCAAAGTGCTACAAGGTGCAACATAATTGAATGTCAATAAAACAAATAATAAAACAATTAAAATCAACAACAGTATCAGCTAAGATCAAAAGTAGAATCATGAGGAGGTAGAGTATGCTCGGTTGAAAAGAAAGGTCTTCAAGCCGCTCTTAAAGTCAACCACAGACTGTGGGGCTTCAGTTTCTCTGAATCACCTGTAAGTGTCGCCAAAGGAACAAGAACCACAGAAACGTGCGTACGCCAACAGGGGAGCTGGCGTGGAAATGTACTTGGATGCGCAGATATTCACGTTCATTTCATTTTTGTTACATACGGGGTTTTGCGTGGAAAGTGACGTGCGCAATGTTTTTGTGCGCACGCACGGTTGATACATGAGGCCCCAGGTCTCTGTTCGTCTCAGTCCTTTCAGTCTGGGTACACCCGTTATCACAACCGTTTTTAGTATTTTACAGTATTTTTCAGTTTGTGCCACATCACATCTTCAAGAATCTCATTCATTTGGCAAGGTAAAATCCAAACCAAATCAAACAAACCAACAATGATTTATTATCTTGTTTTTTGAAGACATTTTGCTGCACTCACTGAGATTTCTTGGTACAAAATGAAAACTGCAGAGTTCCACAGTGAAAACTAAAAATGACTCTTTGAATTGTATCTGCTCAAACAAACAAGCAAACAACAAACAAACAAAAAGGCACATCAAGAAGAGAATCTTGTTCATATCTTTTTGCAACACATTCCAAAAGAGTGTTTGTCACAATCAGAAATCACATTAATTCTATGAATGCTTGGAACCTTTTTTAAGAGCTCAAAGTCTGATGCAGGTGCACTGAGCTAGTTATTCATTTTCATAAAAAGAAAAAACAGTGCTTGTGTGTGGTCTGCATCTTTGCTCGAGGCAATGTTTAATCATTACTGAAGTGTCCTTGTTTGTCTGTGCCCCTTACCTACAGTATATGTTCCTATGCATGCAGCCTGGTGACAGCACATTCTCAACGGCAAATTATTTGGTAAAACTTTTACTTTTCTTTGAAAAGGAATCCATAACCTGCAAAACCATAAAAAATAAAATAAAATACTTTGTTAAAAAAACTGCTTTAACACTAAATCCCTGCAGTTTTTGCATATATTCTATGCAAAATTATTTTGTTTTACACAGAAAATAGAATCAAAATCAAACACTGGTGCAAATTAACTCAAGTGTATACTTTTTAAAATTTAAAGTGATTTCCTGTGCCTGTTAACTGTATTCAGCACTTCCTTTATTTGCCCCTCTGTATGCTGGAGTCTACATTTGAGAGAATGTGGGTGTATGTTTGAGCACTCCTAAGTCGATGACTGAAGCTGTCTTGGCCTAATGTCAAACTTTTATGAGTCAATATTACAACAATTACAAACCACCAAATCATAAAATGCCAATATGACATTTTCAGAGGTCAAATTAGAATTGTGTTGCACTCAGTAACAATATTGATATAAGCCCTATAACAATGTTTAATATTGTTAAAAAAAAAGATAATGAATTAAAATTTAATAACCATTGATTTAATGATTCAATCATTTGAAAAAGATTTAAAGGGCACGGTGACTTGAGAATCATCTTGCTACTACTAGTGAGGATAATAAAAATGGCTGGACAGTTTTCTGATTTTTTTTTATTTTATTGGTACATTTTCTGACACATTTTCTGGCCATCAAAATCTCTTCCACTCATGTAACCCGCACAGGAAAGGGTCGGGCTGACTGGAGGTTTAAGAGATTTCATGGGCCAGTGGCTTTGTTCATATAGTACAGTTAAAGGCAAGGGGTGACATGAAATAAATGAGTGGGGTCACAGGTCAGCTTTTAAATTAATTGTATTGAAAAGTTTGAACAACAATTAATGCTTTTTTACATAACTGCACATATAACGGTGTAAAATAAATTTAAACAGTTGTGTCCTAATGATGCCATCTTTGCTGTGAGAATGCTGATGGAGAAGTATGGAGAGGGTTAGAAAGAACTCCATTGTGTCTTTGTGGATTTATAAAAAGCATATGACAGGGTGCTGAGGGAGGAGGTGTGGTATTGCATGAGGAAATCTGGAGTGGCAGAAAAGTATGTTAGACTGGTACAGGACATGTATGAAGACAGCAGGACAGTGGTGAGATGTGCTGTAGGAGTGACAGATAGCTTCAAGGTGGAGGTGGGATTGCATCAAGGATCAGCTCTGAGCCCCTTCTTGTTTGCTCTGGTGATGGACCGACTAACAGATGAGGTCAGGCAGGAATCCCCATGGACTATGATGTTTGCAGATGACATTGTGATCTGTGGTGAGAACAGGGAACAGGTGGAAGAGAACTTGGAGAGGTGGAGGTATGCACTTGAAAGAAGAGGAATGAAAGTCAGCCGTAGTAAGACAGAGTACATGTGTGTGAATGAGAGGGAGGCTGGTGGAACAGTGAGGCTACAAGGAGCAGAGGTCACAAAGGTGCAGGACTTCAAGTACTTGGGGTCCACTGTCCAGGAAAATGGGGAATGTGGTAAAGAGGTGAAAAAGAGAGTCCAGGCAGGATGGAGTGGATGGAGAAAAGTTTCAGGAGTGATTTGTGACAAAAAGGTGTCAGCAAAGGTCAAAGGAAAAGTTTACAAGACAGTGGTGAGACCAGCTATGCTGTATGGTCTGGAGACAGTAGCCCCTTTCATAAAACAGCTCAATCCGTGTCTGATGCGTGTTCAGTCCTCCAACGAGCATTCAGAAGAAACACAAACACGCCTTGGCGAGTTAATTTGACTCGCCTCTGATCCGCCGTTGACCCGCGAGCAGAGGTAGTATTAAGCCCGGATCTGTCGACTTGTGAAAGGTCTCGGGCTGCTGCAGCTTCAAACTGATTTGAATAATGACGTACTCTCCCGGCGCACACTGTCGCGCTGTATTTAAATGTGTAAACAAGAACATGACATTTGTATTTCACTTACGCATCACTCGCTATTATTCGCCAAATCTATTTCTTTTTTTATTGATCATCACGGAAATGGCTAATTGGGGTGAGGCAGAGACCTGTGTACTCCTGTCTCTTTATGCCGAGGAGGAAATTAATAAGGGACTTACCGGTACAGTGAAGGATGGGCCCTTCTGGAGCGGATTGATGCGAGAGCAAAAAACAAACAAACAAACAAAAAAGCATTTGGAGAAGCACAACGATGTTTGCTAGCGTCGGCATGTTTGTTTACATACACCTCTGCGGTCCCACGTTAAACACGCAGGCACCATGTCCTCTGAGCTGCAGATTTTCACCACGCCTCTTTTCAACCCGCGCTGCCAATCGTTTTGTGAATGCTCCATTGAGGGCGGGCCGTGGCCGGATTCAACTTTGTTTTATGAATGACCCGATGGGGATTAAAGCCGGACTAGTCTGTGCGGCAATTGCGCGGATCTGACTTATGAAAGGGGCTAGTGGCATTGACAAAAAGACAGGAGAAAGAACTTGAAATGTCAGAAATTAAGAAGCTGAGGTTCTCCTTAGGAGTTACAAGGATGGATAAGATTTGGAATGAGATCATCAGAGGTACATCACAGGTTGAACAACTGAGAGATAAAGTTAGGGAGGCCAGACTTGGATGGTTTGGACATGTCCAGAGGAGGGACAGTGGGTATATTGGTAGAAGGATGTTAGAAATGCAGCTGCCAAGAAAAAGACAAAGAGGAAGGCCAAAGAGGAGATATATGGATGCATTTAGAGAGGACATGAAGGTAGTTGGAGTGAGGACAGAGGATACAGAGGACAGAGTGAGCAGGAGGAGGATGACTCGCTGTGGCGACCCCTGAGGAGGGAAAAGCCAAAAGAAGAAGAACAAGTTGTGTCCTAATAATACCTCTGAGCTCAGATTGTATTTTAGTCTTGCCAGCTTTAGTCAATAAATGAAGTTGATCCAAGGTGCTCCAGGTAAGAGTCAGTGTCTATTGAGAGGTGAGGCGTGGTAATTATTACCGCACCATTGATGAACATGTTGCAGTAGTGGGAGAACAACCGGTTCTCCACAGTAGAGCTGTCTTAACCCAAACCCGGAGCCTGGCCCCGCCCAACCCAGATTCGGATTGGACCAGGCCTGAATAATGTGCTTAATGTGTGGGCCGGGTCTGTGTCAGACTTTTTATTGAGTCAGGAATTCTTGTGGCTGACGATCCAATATATGTAAACATGGCTTGCTATACTGCACCTGCCGCATGTGGCCATTTGACTGCACATTGACCAGCGCAGAGGAGGGAATTAATAAGGGACTTACCGGTACAGTGAAGGATGGGCCCTTCTGGAGCGGATTGATGCGAGAGAAAAAAAAAAAAGCATTCGGAGAAGCACAACGATGTTTGCTAGCGTCGCCATGTTTGTTTACATACACCTCTGTGGTCCCATGTTAAACACGCAGGCACCACGTCCTCTGAGCTGCAGATTTTCACCACGCCTCTTTTCAACCCGCGCTGCCAATCGTTTTGTGAATGCTCCATTGAGGGCGGGCCGTGGCCGGATTCAACTTTGTTTTATGAATGACCAGATGGGGATTAAAGCCGGACTAGTCTGTGCGGCAATTACGCAGATCTGACTTATGAAAGGGGCTAGTGGCATTGACAAAAAGACAGGAAAAAGAACTTGAAATGTCAGAAATGAAGATGCTGAGGTTCTCCTTAGGAGTTACAAGGATGGATAAGATTTGGAATGAGATCATCAGAGGTACAGCACAGGTTAAGCACAGTTAAGCTTCCGATGGACTACAGCCAACGATCCATATGCCCAAATGGACATTCATTCAGCCGCTGCACTCATCGGACGTGTGCGGACAAGACCCAAACACTTGAGATCACAAAATATCCGACATGTCAGAGCAGGATGCAAGCAGAAGCAGTTGAAGCATTTAATGCACTTTGATGGCTCTTCAGCTCTGATCTTCTACCACCTCAGCTGTGCGCATTCGCCAACTGTTAATAATAGTTGGTGGTATAAGCAGTTAAAGCTTAATTAACTTTTTTTTTTTTCGGGTTTGGACCTGTAATTACAGTTAATTTGTCAGATCGGGTGGGGTTCGGAGATGATGACTACAGGCTGGGCCAGGTCAGTTCAGATTATTTTTGACCCAAGCGAAACTCTACTCCACAGGCCAAAAAGACTGGTCCAGCTCAGTTGAAGGGTTCTCAAGGATGGTTTGCCACCACCCTGGTCAGGGTGAAATCCAGTTCCATGTCCAAGATGCAAGGGTTTCAAAAAAATCTAGCCTGTATAAACAACAGCTATGTTTGGTAGGCAGGGAACTCTGTTCTGTTGACAGGGCAGGGTGCCCTGCTTTTATAATGGTAGGAGAAAAACTGGACAGCCATTAACACTCTCACTGTGTCTGTGTCAGACTTTTTATTGCGTCAGGAATGCTTGTGACTGACGATCCAATATATGCAAACATGGCTTGCTATACTGCACCTGCCGCATGTGGCCATTTGACTGCACATTGACCAGCGCAGAGGAGGAAATTAATAAGGGACTTACCGGTACAGTGAAGGATGGGCCCTTCTGGAGCGGATTGATGCGCGAGAAAAAAAAAAAAGCATTCGGAGAAGCACAACGATGTTTGCTAGCGTCGCCATGTTTGTTTACATACACCTCTGTGGTCCCATGTTAAACACGCAGGCACCACGTCCTCTGAGCTGCAGATTTTCACCACGCCTCTTTTCAACCCGCGCTGCCAATCGTTTTGTGAATGCTCCATTGAGGGCGGGCCGTGGCCGGATTCAACTTTGTTTTATGAATGACCAGATGGGGATTAAAGCCGGACTAGTCTGTGCGGCAATTACGCAGATCTGACTTATGAAAGGGGCTAGTGGCATTGACAAAAAGACAGGAAAAAGAACTTGAAATGTCAGAAATGAAGATGCTGAGGTTCTCCTTAGGAGTTACAAGGATGGATAAGATTTGGAATGAGATCATCAGAGGTACAGCACAGGTTAAGCACAGTTAAGCTTCCGATGGACTACAGCCAGCGATCCATATGCCCAAATGGACATTCATTCAGCCGCTGCACTCATCGGACGTGTGCGGACAAGACCCAAACACTTGAGATCACAAAATATCCGACATGTCAGAGCAGGATGCAAGCAGAAGCAGTTGAAGCATTTAATGCACTTTGATGGCTCTTCAGCTCTGATCTTCTACCACCTCAGCTGTGCGCATTCGCCAACTGTTAATAATAGTTGGTGGTATAAGCAGTTAAAGCTTAATTAACTTTTTTTTTTTTCGGGTTTGGACCTGTAATTACAGTTAATTTGTCAGATCGGGTGGGGTTCGGAGATGATGACTACAGGCTGGGCCGGGTCAGTTCAGATTATTTTTGACCCAAGCGAAACTCTACTCCACAGGCCAAAAAGACTGGTCCAGCTCAGTTGAAGGGTTCTCAAGGATGGTTTGCCACCACCCTGGTCAGGGAGAAATCCAGTTCCATGTCCAAGATGCAAGGGTTTCAAAAAAATCTAGCCTGTATAAACAACAGCTATGTTTGGTAGGCAGGGAACTCTGTTCTGTTGACAGGGCAGGGTGCCCTGCTTTTATAATGGTAGGAGAAAAACTGGACAGCCATTAACACTCTCACTCACGCAATTTAGAGTTAGTAGTTAGCCTAAAATGCATATTTATTGGTCTGTGGGAGGAAACTGGTGTGTACACAGAAAACCCATGCATGCTTGTAGATAACTCCACCCAGACAGCTCCCCGGCCAGGATTCAATCCGGCACACTTCGCTCTGCAGACGACAGCTCTGCCAACTGAGACACCATGTAGCCTTGTTTCAATTTGAACTGTAAAATATAATAGTCATTACTGACATTAGTTAATCGGGCCTACAATCAAGCTTGACATTTGTTCTTTTGCTATTTTTAGACCATTATTAACATGTTCAAAAGAGTTTATCAAGGTATTAAAATTTACTATGAACTCTGAACAAGTCTGACTTTTTGTAACTACCAACATTACGCTGGTGAGGATTTTCAGTCATCCAGGACATGGTACATTTATCAAAGTTCAAGACAAAAACAACTGGACTTCATTTGTAACAGAAGATGTTTTGCTTCTCATCCAAGAAGCTTTCTCAATTCAAAGGACAGGGAGTGTGGGGTTACCAAAATTACACTTTGAGTACAGCTCAAAATGGCAATAATAAATTAGGTTAAGGGGCAGATATAATAAGATTTCATCTTCTTTCTGCTCCTTTCATTTTATCCTACTTGTATTCTTGTATCTGATGAAACTGTTTTGTATTGTTCTTTTAAAATGAATGAATAAACATCAAATCAAATGAAATAAATTAGGTTATTTTTGAGAATGAATGATTGCCGTGATCTGAGACACTTTTTGGGCAAGTCTTAGCCACTTCATGCAGAAAAAGGCTAAAATATTTAAAACTGTGCAAGGCAGATTGTTGTCTGCTTTGGACACTTTATGTTGTTAGGCTGTAGCATATAGTGGGAATCATTTACTCATAAAAAGGAAGCCTTTGCCTTTTGCAGAAAACTTTACTTAAAAAATGAAAGCCCATGTTTTGTCTATAAAAAGTAAAAGTTTATACTAGATATGCTCATAAAATGATATCTTTGTGCATCCCATGTGAGTATGGGGTCAAAATGGTGGGAGTGATTCGTATTCAGTCTGAGCTCCAACCATGAAGTGAGTCCATATTTGAGCTTGCGGGCTTGGCAGAAAAGAGTAAGTAAAGAAAAAGGGAAATAATTTAAGACAGTGTACCATTTCTAACTTCTGACCATTGTGCATGTACCTGTACTTATAGCTGACATACAGTATAGCACAAACATATTATCTTATGAGAGTGGAAGTTTTGTCAGCTAATGTAATAAAATAAAGCCATTGTTTCTGTGTTAGACAAGTTTGCAGCCTACGACTGAGTTTTAGGGCCACACTAAGAAAAAAAAAAAAAATGATAAGAAAAAAATATACAGTAAGAGAAAAAAGTAATGAAATTACGAGAATAAAGTCATATTATATGAAGTATAACGTTGCACAACAATAAAGGCATAATGTTATGAGAATGAAGTCATAATATTATGAGAATAAAGTTGAAATAATATGAGAATGAAGTTGTAGTATTACCAGAATAAAGTTGTAATATTACTACTAGTAGTAATATAACTACCGCTGTCGATCAAAAACAATATTGTAACAGTATTTTTGTTGATTTAAAAAAAGCATTTGATACTATTGATCACACCATTCTCCTTGAAAATTTGAACAAATATGGTATTAGAGGACCAGCATTACAGTGGGTATCTAGCTACTTGAAAGATAGGAAACAATTTGTACAAATAAATGATGTAAGATCTGACCTCTGTAATATCACATGTGGAGTTCCCCAAGGCTCTGTACTTGGACCAAAGCTATTTATTTTATATGTGAATGACTTGGTAAATGTGTCAGGACTCCTTAAATGTGTACTTTTTGCTGATGATACCACATTTTTCTGTTTAGGTGAAGATATAGAACAAATGTTGGAATTGATAAAGACAGAATTTGTCAAGATACAAACTTGGTTTAAAATAAATAAATTATCATTAAATCTAGAAAAAACTAATTACATGATATTCAGTAATAAAAAGAAAACTGTTGATGTTCCACTCAAAATTGAGGGTGTTGAGATTTGTAGAGTGAATGAGGTGAAGTTTTTGGGTGTTATTATTGATGACAAACTGACATGGAAACAACACATAAATTCTGTAAGAATAAAAATAGCTAAATCGATTGCAGTACTGTACAAAGTCAGAGACCTATTGAATGATAAAGCTCTGTATTTGTTGTATAACACAATCATTGTTCCACACTTAATCTATTGTATTGATGTTTGGGGGAAAGCGTGTAAAACAATCACAAAGCCTATTTTTGTATTACAGAAAAGAGCTGTAAGAATTATCACTAGAAAACATTACCGTCATCCATCAAGTACATTATTTCATCAACTGAAGTTATTGAAGTTCCATGATTTGGTAGACTATAATATTTTATCAGTTATGTATAGGGCTCAAAATAATGCATTACCTTTAAATATCCAAATGCATTTTGTTAAAAGACAAAGTTGTTATAATCTTAAGGGGACAGAGATGTTTGTAAAACCACAATTCAGAACTAGTTTGAAGGGACGTTCTACCTCAATCCAGGGAATTAGATTATGGAATGGCTTGGAGAATGTAGTTAAAAATGCCAAGTCAATGTTTACATTTAAGAAAATGATCAAAACGAATGTGTTAAAAAATATATATGAAATAGCGTAATGTGTATTGTATTAGTTAGAAAATTAGAAAGAGTTAGTCATTTTGTACTGTTGGTTGAAGATTATTATTGTTTAATCTGATTGTTGGAAAAAAGGGGCAGATATAATAAGATTTATTCTTCTTTCTGCTACCTTTCATTTTTTTTATATTTTGTACATTATCATTTATGGGATTGTCTTGTATTGTTTCTTTTGTAAAAAAAAAAATGAACAAATTTAATAAACATAAACATAAACATATTATCAGAACTCTGACAGTCTTACAACTGCCATAAAATGATGAATGTTGACGTCGGCAGTGCAATAGCAGGTGGCCCAAAAAACTGTAGCATATGTATTCTTATGATAAACTGAAGCCATATGTCATTGCAATTAATGGCTGCATTGACAGATTTAGTCATCACATCAAGAGGATGGAGGCATATTTCACAAGCAGTGACACAAAAGTGATCGCTGACTACTTCATAAGCGCAGTGACTTGCAGTGGAGACTGTCCACAACAGGTGTAAGCTGACCAAGGACGTATTATGACTTTATTCTCGTAATGGTAAAACTTTATTCTCATGATATTATGACTTTATTCTCATACAACTTTATTCTAGTAATTTTACAACTTTTTTCTTGTAATGTAATTTATTTAATTTTTTTAGCGTGGCCCTAATACTCTGTTGTAGCAGCCTGTCAGTTTCATTATATATATATATA
>JBBPBX010033115.1:0-26648 GCA_038048925.1 Garcialebias charrua | reverse complement strand
GATAACAGCAAGTGAACTCCTCGACTGGTTCTTTTGAACCAATCGGAGAGGGACAAGTCTTTGATCTCAGATCTTCTACTAAGGGTTTCAAGCTTTCCTGAAACCACTAGTTCCTGTAAGGAAGAGGAGATGTGAACTTTCTCTTCAAGCTGTCGGACGTTTGGTCAAGAGCCAAAGACCTTCGTTCTTCAGTGAGGGCTAATAACATGCTTGTTATCAGTCCACTTCGAACCGAGCATAAGCTCAGAACTTTGTTTATTCCTTTCTGGAAGTCAACCAAGAGCTGACACCATTTTCTGATGATCTACGCAGACCCAGGAGACGTTGGAAATAACGTATAACGAATACGAATAACCAGCTCAGATGTACTGGCCCCTGCCAGGACTCTGTGCATCTGAAAAGCTAAGGTCTTCTCTTATCGGGGGGTTGTCTTAAAGGTAATGAGCCGTTTACAAACGTACCTGGGATTCAGCAGAAATCTGATGGGAAGTGTCATTTCTGGTAACATACTCAAGACAAATAACTTCCTCTTAAACCTCTCTAACATCCTACCCTATTCCTCTTAAACCTACAGTGTCCGGTAGGACTGGAAAGCACCTTGCATGGTAGTCTGCCGCCACCGGTTTATGAATGTGTGTAGCATTCAATATATGTGTAGCACTTTGAGATTTTCAGTAATGAAAAGTGCGTTATAAATTGAATTAATTATTATTATTATTATTAAACCTCTCTTATCTCAATTTCTAAGCTGGTAACTACATTTTTAAGCTAAAGAGCCACAGACTAAGTATATTGACAACCTGTATTTATGTCTGTTGTTGCAATTTAAATGTGCTGACGTGTTAAATTGCAAGAAAGTGAAAATCAGTCAATCAAGTGTAATGGTGTTGATTTTAGTTGATTTATTTTAAATAAATGGGAGTGTCTCCTGACATACCAACTAAAATAAACATCTCTGTCACTTAATGGCTTTATGGTTTATTTATCCATCATAAAGATCACAGAAATATTGGGTAACTGAAACAGAAAAGAATCCGTAAAATACTATTCAATCTGAATAAGTAATTAAGATATATAAAGTGTGTCAGTTTAATATTGACCTCCTCATACAGGTAACCCCCCACTTACGACTCCATCGACCTACGAACAACGGGACCTACTGTAGTGGACATGACCTTGTCCACTTTTAAGACACCTACTTTTGAACTGTCCAGTGATGACCTTTACTGACCTCTCAGTAAAGCAAGACATTTACTACAAAATCATTCATTTAGCTATAATCTGATAACATAGTCACCAATAAGAGACTATTTCTATCTTTGATTTTAGGCTGATGTGATCAAAAGAATAACTTTTGTCATTTTCATGATGTGTGCTTTTAAGCTGTGTTATTCTTTAAGAGTTAAACTGGTGTTCACTGCTGTGTTAAAGGTGAAATTGCGGGTCACAGAGACCCGACTGTTTTGTTTAGAAATAAGAAGACAGTTTTATCCGTTGTTTTTCATGAACAAGGCTCCAGCTGCTCTGTCTTTTCCTAAACAATTTCCCTCTGCTCTGCTTGTAACCTTGGGTTTGATAAGGCAAGTGAACTCCTCTCTGTGTTCCTGTCTTTTTAAGTTCTAACTGTGCGGAAACGCTTCAGTCTTTGAATGGACAGAGAGTTTGAATGGACGGAGACCTGAAAGCTCTCTGCCTTGCAGCTGGTCAAGCTTGGTCAAGAGCCAAAGACTAACTTGTCAGCTAGAACTGATGGACGCCTCCATCCAGTTCCCCGAGCAAAAGCTCCAAAGTTCCTAATGAACTTTCTTTGAGAAACATCTCGTCTTGAAGTCGGCCAGAAGCTGCCACATGTTTCTGACGGCTGACGCGGATCCGAGGAGACGTTGGAAGTAAACGACCAGTTCAGACGTACGAGGGCCGGAAGGACTCTGTGCACCTGGGAGGCTGGTAATATCTTTATCAGACGCATCGTCAAAAGGTAAAGCTGTTTACAAACGTACCTGGGATTTAGCCGAAGTCGGATGGAAAGTGTCATCTCTGGTTACACTCGAGATAAATAACTTAATCTCTCCAACCTCTTATTCCTCCTTTTCCCTTTCCCTCTCAATCTTAAGCTGGAAACTATTTTAAGCTGAAATGCCCCTCAGACTAAATATGTGTAACATCTAGTATTTATGTCTGTTGTGTTAAATCAAGTGTGCTGACGTATTTGAATTGAAAGAAAGTGAAATCATGTCAATCAAGTGTAATGGTGTTAATTTAGTTGATTTATTTTAAATAAATGATAGTGTCTTTTGACATATCAAACTAAGTTAACGTCTTTGTCACTTAATGGCTCTGTTTATTTGTCCATCATAAAGATCACAGAAATATTGGGTAAACTGAAAAAGAAGAGAATCCGTGAAATTACTATTCAATCTGAATAAGTAAATTAAGGTAAAAAGGAGGTCAGTATTAAACTGACCCCCTTAACCCCTTACATCTGGTGGCCTCGTATCGGCGTTCTGAAAGTTTATTGATATCTGTGGTCTCAGTCATGAACTGTAACGTCATGTTTGCATAAAAGGATCCAAGTTTTAAACTCTGAGGATAATGATTTTGGCTGGAAGTGTTCAAAGCAGGCAGATTCTGCATGTTTTTATCATTTGAAGCTGTGAGATTATTATTGTTTCAACTCTGTTAGACGCTGTTGGAAGCATTCAGGTGAAGTTTTGTCAGCCGTGGTCTGTGGTGGTTCTGGTCGTTTCGGTCCAGTTCACGCAGACTCCTGTACAACGCTTTGTTTGACCGCCGAGTCAGAAGCCTGAAAGCTAATTTAACATCTACAAGATTGCTGTTGTGGCATTTTTCATGTTAGAGCAGGTCATAGAAGCATATTACTGTAGAACGTAGTCGGATAGTGGTTCTGTTCAGACCCAAGTTTCTGCTCCACGACGAAGTGGACCGGAACCGACCTTTACGCGCTCCGAGTGAGTCCGTGTTTGTTCAACAGCTGCAGTGCTGTGTTACTGAGCGTGACTAAGTTGGCCTGTCTAGTGTGCGCCGCATGTTTCAGCATTTTGGGAAGTTAAATTGTAGCGTTTGAGTTGTTTTAAGAGTCTATGAAGTTGTGGTCTGCTGTGCAAACTAGCGTTAAGAAGACGTGTACATGTCTGTTTATGAGCTGTGATTGGATGATACGAGTGCTGTGTGTGCTGTCAATCACTCATGTAGCGAACGCTGATTCGCTGTTGTGTGCTGTCAATCACTCTTGTGGCGAACGCTGATTCGCTGTTGTGAGCTGTCAATCACGTCGCACGCCGTTGCGACCAGCCCACTTTGTCGTCATTTCCGGCGCTACATTGGTCGAAGGTAAGAAACTACATTCGCCATTTATGCTTGGAGAATGAACTACATATGCTGTGATTGATTTGTTGACGTCACGTATGTTGTAGCGAGCTCCGCCTCGCTCACGTAAGAAGCTGGTGACGCGCTACGCACGCTGCGTTGGCCCGCCCATTTTTGTCGTCACTTCCAGGTGCCGCACTTTGAGTGACAGGTCACACTCGCTGGTTCACACTCGTTCACACACGAACACACACTTAAACACTCATCTGAAGCCATCAACACTGTCTAGCAACATAAACTTGTCTCTGACAAGAAAGCGGTTCGAGCGTTTATCACGAACATACTAGAAACTAACTCTAAAAGGTAGTTTTCAGTTAAATACTGAATGAAATAAATCAGTCTCCACGTGATAAAATTAAGACTCAAAGCTGCCCCCTGTTGGTTAAAAGACGTTGACAGATGAGTTTTCTCAAAAAACATCATAAAAAAGTCAGCATTTNATATATATATATATATATATTTATTTATATATATATATATATATATATATATATATATATATATATATATATATATATATACTATATATATATATTTATATATTTATATACACGATCCTGTGTACATACTCTCGTTTTCATCACATGTACCACATGTGGTGCAAATGACGATAAAGACTCTCTGACTCTCTGACTCTGATATATAAATATGCCCCCAAGGCCTCATCCACACCAACAGAATGGCCTCATATACATACCAATGGCTGCAAAAATGCTAATTCAATGAGCCATTTGACTAACTCCCATGGGAACTATAGTTAGAATATCCGAATGGCTCACATGTGGTAGTGCTAGTGTTAATATCACCTAAGAGCTGCCTCTTCCAAGTAAGCAATGCCGCTTGCATATTACATCACGTATCAAAACAACGGAGCCAATTTGTCAAAATAACAGCGATCAAAATGTTGAAAAGACAATCCAATTTACTTTAATTTAAAAAACAACGGAGCCAATTTGTCAAAATAACAGCGATCAAAATGTTGAAAAGACAATCCAATTTACTTTAATTTAAAAAAGGCTTCTCATTGTCCTTGGACAACTGAGCATTGAAGCACCTTAAGGCAATGGAGATTGGAGCAGGAGCGTGCAAGTGCTGAGCTAACCAGGCAGCCACCATGAACAGATAAGAGGCGCCTGGAGGTTTCACATGTGGGGTCGGACAACAATGAGCAGGACGGTGAATTCAACGGAGAAGAATCAGGCTTGGAACAATCAAGGATGTGTGTGGGGGGGTTAGGATGTTTGGCAGAAGTGGAGTTTACAAATGTAGGTACTGTAAACGTATGTTTAACGACCTGTAAAAATACACTAAAATGCAGGAAAGTGCATCTAGTTTATCCAAAAATTTCTGGGGGAGGACCCCCTCCCCCTGCTATTTGCATTTTGGCATAGATAGTTTACAAATTAAGCCCTGGCTGGTTAAGACAAACTCATTACTATACATGCAGTGAAGTTCCAGAAATGATATAGAAACGGATTATGGAGTACAAAAAAAATACAGGACTCTTTCACTCCAGTTTGTTACTTTCTATTTTACAATTCACCAGAAGATCAGTTTAATTACTAACAAAACATTAACAAATAAGCATACAAAGGCCAATGATCATTTAGTGCAATGAAAATAATACCGTGGAGTGGTGCACTAGAACAGCATGATACATGATGCTGGTCAACAGCGATGCAGTTTGATTAAACTTTAATGACGCTATAACAGCTATGCTATGACATGATTAGAACCCACCCAGTGGAGTGAACGTGTATGTAGATCATTACTTAATATCACTGTGACAAGCTTAACTGAAGAGTGTAGTTCACTAATTGTGCCATCAAATGTGGGAAACCTCCAACTCAAACCACTGTAACTGTACAGGCAAACTAAACTGAACATCTTAAAACATTTGTGTTTTCTGTTAAGCCTAAAGCGTTTGAACGAGTGACCTAAACCAAACATGCATTTTAAAATGTGACAATAAAATGTAATAATGTAAAGTTATGTCATTTGACTCTGTTTAAACAAAATAAACCAATCAGACATTTCAATGAGGCTGCATGAATGGAGCGATATAAAGGGTATAATTGTGTAAATCCAATTAAGACAAATTATGGCAAAAATTTAAATGTTAATTGTGCAAATACAAGCTGAAAGCTTTGAACTATTATTTTTCTTTTTAAGCTTTTAGGTCTGACAACATCCGGTAAACATGTAAATTTTACGTTTTTGACCAAATCAAGTGATTTTTTTTTTTTTTTTACTGACTGAAGATTCTCAAATTAATAAGTATACACTTATTTGTTTATAATTATTACATTTTATACCAGGGTAGGGTTAAAATGCAAGTTATTCTGGATAAAGAGTAAAAAAAATAAACCCACATTTCAAATCTTTATGATCTTTGCACAAAGTCCATGGTGTAAACACAAATCATGGTTTTTGTTTTACCGTAGAACATATTTTTTAACACAACATGTTTAGATATTTGTATTCAGCTCCTGTTGCATGTTAATTTAATGCAGAGTATTATTTTACATTTTATTTTGTTAAGACAGAAAACCCACGACTCAACTATTCAGTAGATTAAACCTGAAAACACATCATTATTGCCACATGGCCAACTTCACATTGTCTAAATGCATGACACTTTATTTTTAAGGTGATTTTTTTTTTTATGTTGGGAATTATTCTACAAATGTAGCTTTTGAGGTTTGTTAAAGAATTAGGCTACAAAACCTTGGTAACACCAATTACATCATTGATGAGTTTGACTGATCTCAACTATAAATTTATATCAAATCATGAGCAACAAAATGTTTTAAATGTTCCAAATCTAAAGAGAAATATTAAATTTGTTCCAATAAAAATGAGAAAGAAACTGAATGGACATTATTACCTGAAGCAATAAAATGATCATCCTAAAAGTGCCAGTGTGTCATGAAGCTGTACAATTATGAACGCAACAAAATTAAACAATATATTATACAAAGAGAGGATTCAAATAATTCTCAGTTTGGTCTTGGTAAAGTATCAAATCGATAATGAAATGCATCTTTCTCTCTCTCACACACACACACACACAAACTCTCCAGCTCACAAAATTGGCAGCAATTTCAAGTTCAGTGAGTCCACCAGGCATTCATCATAAATCTCTGTGAGCAAAACAATTAGATATCTGATTATGAAATATAAATAAACTGAAATATAACATTACCAACAACAGTCTTTAGAAACAGTCACTTCATTGCTTAACATTGGCAATTAATAATAGCATTATATATATATATATAACTAAACAAAACTGTTTTGCAAGCTATACAAGGATCAAAATGTTTCTTCTTCATAACAGAGGAGCATTAATATGTTCAAAACGGTTAGTGTGTTCCAGCTGGTGTTACAGACTCAAATACCCTGTGGTTACACTAATTAAATCGTTTTTGGAAGCAGAATAACCAGTTAGATTTAGTCAAGGACACATAAGTTGGTGATGGCCTTAAAGGTAGTTCAAGGAAACAGGTCCAACTTGGGGGCCCACTGCAGAGCAGAGTTAACCACAGCAAGCGCTGCCGCCCCCAAAGCCACTGTCAGGCCCATAACTGCCAACCGGACAAAGCGCCGTGTTGTTGACGGTCGTGCCACCACAGGGGTTGCTGTCTCCAGAGCAGCTTGTTTCTGTCTGCGTCTACGACGTAGAACTGAATCCGGTCGTTGTTGAGTGGACGCAAGTTCAAAGTCCTTAAAGGTAGAGGCTGCCATGCTTAGGAGGTAAAGGATAGGTACAAACAGAAAAAGCAAAAGACAGAAAGTGAAATGGATTAATGAAAGATCTGCAAGTATTACGATGTTAGTGAGAAGTAGAAAAAACAAAATGGGAATCTGATTTATATGACAATTATAGTCTGGCGGCTACAGCAGAATCAGTGTGTAAACATGTTTTTATATCCGCTGATCCTAAGGACACAAGTACCTTTCATGTGCCACAGCCTCTCTAGCCAGTTCAGAGGGAGGAAACTGGACAAAGAGGTCTCCAGCTCGACTGATTAGTGTCTCATATGGCAGGTCCTGGGGAATCTGGGACAGCAGGTGATGGAGCATTGCCATATCGCACTCGCACTCCAACACTTCTTCCTCTCGGTGCAATACAATCTGCCACAAAAACACAGACAGGCATATTTTCAAGAGCCATCATGACAATTGCACTCAATGCGTGTGCACAGAACTGGATTATTATTTTCCCATTGGTGGTGTAATAAGTGGGGGTAACATGCCTGAAAGAAATGGGGTTGCCAAACTAGTGACAGCTTTATAAACCTTAGACAAGATCTGACACAGCTGAAGATGCCTTAACTACAAATTCACTTCACTTGAGTACCGTATTTTCTGGAATATAAGTCGCACCTGAATATAGGTCGCATTGTCCAATTATTGCCAAAAATTTGGAAAAATCCATATATAGGTCGCACCTGAATATAGGTCACACTGACATCAAAATGTGGACCGTGTTTAGCTCTGCTGCAAATGTCTGCCACAGGAGCGCACAGCAAGGCTTTTAAGAAGATTAACACTTAAAAACAATTATTTGTTTGATAAAAATTATAGCAAATATGTGTCTGAGCTGAACTTTTCTTTAATAAATGAATAATTTTAGCAGGATAAACACCTAAAAAAATACATTTGTTAGCTGACATTATTGTAAGAGTGTGTCTCAGTTTAATTTTTGTTAATAAATGATTACAAATCAGCTTATTTTATGAAAAGCCACAAATAGGTTGCACCTGAATATAGGTCGCAGGGCATGCAAACATGATAAAAAGCCACGACCTATATTCCAGAAAATACAGTAAATTGTACAGGACATCCTCTACTGTTCTATAGGCCCCTGTACAGTAATGATAAACTTGTCACATGTAAAGAAAGTCACGTGAGTAAAAACACACATCCTGCAAAAATAACATTTAACCATACATTTTACTAAATTAGGATACAATACATAAAAGTTGCAGCCTTGGAAAGATTTATTTACTTAATACACACTAATGAGGCCCAAACGAGTTTTTGTTTGTCATAAATCTATTGATAATGAAAACTCACCACAGAAGCAAAATAGATGGGCATCAATGGATGGCAGGCCAGGAAGAAGTCATACAACCGTACCACGTGACGGAAGTCTGACAGCACATGGCCAAACCAGGTGATAAGCCAGCTGAGAGCAAAGACTGTGCCCACCTCAGCCCTAAAAAAAAAGTACATCAACTTAAAGTGTGTTCAATTTACACACAGCCCCAGTAGTAACTGGTATTGTAACTATTAAGAAATTACATGTACAAAAAATCCATAGCAAAATTTTCTCCAGTGCTCAAAAATACACAACTGTCTTTGTGTTGGGGTAAAACCAACCAGCACGTGAGTTTTTTTCCTCTCCTAACATTTCATGTTGTTGTAACTGTATATAAAATATTAGAGACTTACTGCTGCATGAAGTCATGAACGTCAGGGTTGACCCTTTCAATGATAGGCATCAGATAATTAAGAATGTGTTTTGTGTTGTCCATTGTAGGATCCATAAAATCCCTGTGAAAGAAGATGAAACAAAAATAAATAAATAAATAAATCAGTAAAATAATGTCCATAAAATTTTATTTTTCTGTAAAGCCCAAACTCATCAGGAAGCAGTGTACCTAAACAAGCAAAAAAATAAATAAGAGTCTTGAACAATAAAGAGTTGGCGGTTAAGTTTGCATTCATGACAAGTACCTGAGGTGATGAGTTGAGAGCTTCTCTACGAGAACGGATGCCAGGCGTTCTCCCACAACTAACAAGAAGGTGACGACAATGTCATGGTATCCTTGGTAATAGTGCAGTTGAGGATTTCGTTTCAGAACTCTGAGGATAATGTCAATCAGCTCTTCCTGAAGACCTTCTCTCTGCTCATCTGGCATGCCTAAACAAAATTATCAACAAGGAAACGCTGCTGTTATTCCTTATAAAATTTGTTTTAGGTGTGCCACTATCAGATTTTCAATAAAAAAAGAGATGAAACCAGTTGAGTTATGCTTTTCTGGAACTAACTCTTGGTGTATGATTAAAAAATAACAAATTTTTATTGTAATATGCAGACCTACAAACAAACTAAAAACATATATTTTCAAATATAGAAACAGAAATTTTAAACCACTCAGATAATGATTGGGGCATATTAAACGTAACTTTTTCAGTTTTTAATAACTTTAAAGCAAGCATGCATGCAAAAAAAATGGTTGAGATAGCAAATTAAACATCAACCTTTAAGTTAAGCCTACTTTAAGCAAAGTCTTTTTTTTCCTCCTCAGCAAGTGAAGTAAATACATGTCTCAGTTGCAATGTCTAAAAACTGTAATAAAACCTCATAGTAAAGGAAATACAAAGGGCTACATTTATGAACTACTGTATATCACAAGTCATTATGAACATGTCAACTTTAAGAGTTTAAAAAGGCAACTGGACTTATTTAGTTGTTTCTTGAAAATGATTCACAAACTTTTCAAAGTTTCTTCAGTTTTGTGAATCTCACTAAATAAAAAGCCATCCCATAAAAAGTCATTGTTTGCACAATCACACTTCCAGGGTTACTGAAGTCATGTGATTACGGACCAATCCCCCCCTCCTCTGTGAATCATCATCACTTGTGAGTTGTTTATATGTGATGCTGCAGTTTCATGTCTCAAAGTTTGAAACAAGGTGCTTGCTGCCCACCTACATCTTCATAATAAAGTAATTTTATATGAAACAAACACACAAACAAAAAGCAAACAAACAAAAAACAACAACACTACAAAATGTGTCGGGTTTCGTCTATTCAATACCTTTGAAAATTTGAAACATGTGACTACAGCAATCCAAGAGAATTATGTAACTCCCTATAAATGTGACTGTCTCGTTAAACTGGAGCTATAACCAGAACTGAAGAAGTTTTTCAGATGAAAGGTGAAATGTTTTCAAGAAGGAAAAACAAGTTCAGTTTCCTTCTTCTTAGGATCTTCAATATCTCAAAACTGACCCGTGATAAAATCTAAATAGTTGAAATATTCAAAAGACAATCACCACTGCAATTTTTTTTATTTCAAACTGTACCAAATGAAAACAATTCTAGCATTCTAAATACATTTTGTTGAACAATAAACTGATTTTTATTTTTTAGAGAAGAATAATTGTTCAAGGTGGCACAAATCAAACTATAACCAAACTTGCACAAGCTCCACTGTGATGCCATTTTACCTCCAGCCAGAAAAAGCAATCTGATCCCTATTACTGGTACTTTGTGTACAGTATTACACCAATGTAGTGTAATAAAAATAGAGTACATTCAGATGGTTGCATTTATAATTTAAAGCTTAGGAAATTCTAAGAACTAAGTTGACTAGCTGCAAAATAATAATAATAATAATAATAATAATAATAATACCGTAATCATTTTATTTAAAAGTGCCTTTCAGGACACCCAAGGACACTTAAAAAAAATCCTGCAGATCAAATAAAAACAGAAATATTCTCAAATTCTATAGTTTAAAATAATAATACGTTTTTTGGTGAATGACAAGTTGCAATTATTGTTTATCATACTGCAGTGCTATAAATTGTAACAGTTTTTGTGTTGAAAATGAGCAGATGCCAAACACTGTTCAGCACTTCAGTCACCACAACTTATGACGCTCAAAACTAAATACTTACCAAATTTTAAACAGCAGGAGTAATAAACAATGTCTAAAAATATTTCAGACAAAGGCGTTTGCATCGTTTCCACAATGCAGTTCTCTGTGTGCTCTGGGTCATTGTACACATAAGTTAATAAAGCCAGATACTCTTAGACAACCTACCTGGTGGAAACCTTCGAAGGGAGCGCTGGACATCCAGCAACACCTGGTTGTAGTCCTTGTTGTTTTCTCTCTCTACTTTTTCTAGAAACGATACATTACAATTAGTAAAACACAGTGCGTGGGAGATACCTGTTTACACTCTCCCTGGTAATACTGTACTGTACATTGTGATGCATGGTGCGAAAGGGAAGGAACATGCAGCAGCCCAAAGAAATGACAAACCTATTTTCCATGAAGGATTGTTGAGCATGCATCAGGACTACCGGTAATCTATTTTGCTCTGCTCATAAGTGTATAAATGTATTAGTGACACAAATGGTACCAGGCTCTTGATCCAAAAGGTGAGGGGGGATGTTGAGGAGTCTGGGCCAGACTTGACAGCGGATTTCATCAGTCAGCAGTCCTCCTTCACTGATGGCCATCCTCCTCAAAGTTGCTACATCCACTGGATCCACACTGAGGGCCTGGGTGATGTCTGCAATTTTTCGTTTCCTTCTGGCATCCCAGTCTACCAGAGAAAATAGCATGATTAGAGTTTACGTTTAGCTTGCAAGTTAAAATTTACTAGCAGCAAATATATATATTTATTTGCGGGAATTATATTAAAAACAAACAAAAAAACACGTGAAGCAAACTTTAGTTAAAAGCTTATATGAAGTAAACATTTAAACTTCACATACTGTATTTACCTTGCCTTCCATTCATCAGGGACGATGTGCCATCACTTCTACTGGCTTTCATTTTTCTTCACTTTTTGATATGTCCTTGTTAAATATTCCTTCTTGCCATTCTTCTTTGATCGGCTAAACCCAGTTTAGGTTGTCGTGGCTGCCATCGAGAAGCTAGCTAATAGCTAATTAGCAAGCCTGATAAAAACACGGCTTTGACAGTGGCTTTGCTATTATGCTAGCTAGTTACCAAGCTAATACAGCACTGACCTGTTTCTGAAAAGGCTATTTCACGTATCGAACCCATTACTAATTGTTTGGACCACGGAATTACAGCCGAGTACCTGTGAGGTTAAACGAAACCCGCTACATGTTTACTGCGGCAGCGGAAGTGACCATGGTTACGTCTGCGTTAGCTTTCCTGCTGAAAGCCTGAACGATGACGTAAGGTTCCGCTGGAGTGAAGAGAGCGGAAGAAGTAGCTCAGACTAAAAATAACTTTGATGAAACAAATAATGTTACCAAAAAAAAGCAATATTTTTAAATTAAGTTACAATTATTATTTTAATTCGGATATAGTGTTTTGTTCCAGAAACCCAAATGGCTCACCAGTGCGTCTTGTACAGTCAGCCTTGTTGCGTAAAATAGCTCAGGTTTGAGACAGTGTTCTACTCAAATTTCAAAACTTCAAGCTAAAACGTCCAGAGGTTGGAAAGGAAAACAGTTTAAGCTGGTTCAAATGTTACCACAGGTTTCTTGTCTGCCTGTAACCAGTTGCTATGGCAACACTTCCGTGTAAACAATCAACCCGCCGTCATGACGCTAGTCACGGTTTCATGGCCTGCAGTGTCCTAGGCGCGGTTTGTGATGAAACGAAAACGAAACCTACATGAATCTTTAAATATTGGCTGCGAGGAGAGCGTTCTTCTAATTTCGATTTGGACGTGAGAGGGTTGTTACATCTCTGGAAGCGACTTCAGCTAAACTACTTTTCGTGTCGCCGAAGATTCTCCTCAAGCCAGGTTAGTTCATTTATTTTACCTCTCTGTGTTCTCGCATTATATTTTACCGTAGAATTATTATGTTGCAAATTACAAACATAAAAAAAAAACACAATGAAAATTTGAAACATGATAATGACGACACATTGTATGACAGCTGACATCAGGTTAAAATGACATTACCAAATATGCTTATTTGGGTAAAACTAGATATTCATCGAGTCAACCTTTATTTATCCCATTGAGCCTCGGGGACTCATGTACAAGAGAGACGAGAGACCTGGATTTTAACAGAGAATGATGACAACAAATAAAAAAAAATTAACAAGTGAAAATAAAATGGTAATGAAAAGTAGTGGGGGGGGGGGGAAAAAACCCAGCTACTACATTCTTCTTCTTCTTTCGGCTTTTCCCTTTTCAGGGGTCGCCACAGCGAGTCATCCTCCTCCACCTCACTCTGTCCTCTGCATCCTCTGTCCTCACTCCAACTACCTTCATGTCCTCTCTAACTGCATCCATAAATATCTCCTCTTTGGCCTCACTCTTTGTCTTTTTCCTGGCAGCTGCATTTCTGGACATGTCCAAACCATCTCAGTCTGGCCTCCCTAACTTTATCTCCCAGCTACATTATATCCCCATACTGTATAAGATTGAGATCACAGATCTTTTTTGCAATGGCCTGGGGAAGGCAACATAACATAAACAATCGTCTTATCAGTTCACGTGACAAGCAATACATTTATAACAGTAAAAATGTCAGTTTTTAAAGTATACTGTATTTTGCATTTTATAAATTCAGTGAATACCATTGACATGTTGGTGTGTTTTGGCTGACTGAAGGGGAACAAACAAACAAAAACATGTAAAGAATTCTCATTCGTTTCTAAGAAAAAGAAACTTACAGGAAGAAGATCCAGTAGGGGGCACACTTTTCATTTGCTAGATAATTTCACAAACTACGGTGGCCGAGAGGGGCAACAAATTAACATTTCAGAAACAGTACAGACCCAAAGCACTGGAAGATAAAGCTTTTGTTTCAACATTTAAAATTGTTTTCTCAGAAGTGTACAAATACTTTTATGGACATTCAACCATGCATCTCGCATGTATACCCTTTTTTTTTATCCAAACACTGAAAAGATACAAGTAGGATGTTTGCTTTGACTTCCTCTCAGCATTAAAAGACAAATAACCGTGACCTTGAGAATCTTGTTGATTCTGAAAGGATGGGAAATACTTTGGATGATTACAGTAATTCTGTATTTCTCTCTTATGTTTTTCTATTGTTTATTGTTTAAGGAAATTCTACCATTGCTTTCATTATTCTTTAGTTTGTAGCAGGTCGCTCTTGTAAATGAGTCCACGAGGCTCAATGAGATTTTACCTGACTAAATAAAGGTTGAATGAATTTATGGAGAAATCCCTCCCCAGCATTTTGTTTTCTTTGCTTTGTTTTTTAGGGACTAGCACGTACTGTACATTGCTTTTTCTCAATGACTTTGTTTGAATCCGCTCTCACTCATTTCTGAAATAATCAGTTTTTACCAACTTTAGTTTCAGCTTCCCATGCAGGACAATGGAAGGCCTGAGAACGGGGAGAAGAGAGCCTCGTAATGGTAAATGTACAACAAAATATAATAAGATAAAGTGCACATCCAGCTTATTTTCATTGTTTATTGTCTGACTGATAAAACTCTTCCAGGTACTGATACTGGCCAAAACGAAAATGGTCGTGGAGGACGAGGTCGAGGAGGAAGACGAGGGGGTTCACAAGGAAACCGGATGAGAGAACAAGAAGTCAGAAGAAGAACACAAAGTCAAGGGAACAATCAAAGATTTGCAGAGAGGCCGAGAGGAGAAAGCGTGGGAAGAGGAGGTCGAGGTGGAAATAGAGGGGGAGGTGCAGACAGGCAGAGATTTGGTAGAAACGGTCAGCCAGGTGGAGCTGAACGAGGAGGTGAGCGAACAGGGACAGCAGCAACAGCTGTTGGGAGAGGAGGACACAGTGGGGACAGAAGACAAGGCAGGGGTGAGAGAAGAGATGGTGCAGGTTCACATGGTCGCAAACTGGGTTATAAAACACTCGAGGACCTCTCCAAGGAGGAGCCGTCCGTTGTGGCCATTACACTCTCCTCACATCCTGGCCTTCAAGCACTCCTTGGTGAGACGCCGATAAGGCCGGATCTAATCCAGCTTCTCTGCATGGTGCTGAGCAGAGCCTTTACTTCAAGGACAGACAGAGGCACACTGCAGCACCTGGCTCTCGTAATTAAAGATTCAGTGTTCTTCCAAACCACCCTGCTTCACCATGTGGGCGGCATGGTGTCGGAGTCCAACCCTGTCCGCAGAGCACAATTCCCACAGCATCTGGAAAACATCCTGAGTATACTCTCAGAGGTAATGAACGTTCGAAAGGACAAGACATTTAGGTTAGATCAATGATAACTGAAGCAAAACTCCCTGCAGTGGCTCCTAAGAGGGGCTTTTATTAAAAGATACAAGTTGAAGTTCACAATGCACAAAGTGGCCTTTAGCAACTGAGTAATGATTCTATGAAAGGAAAGTTTGTTCTTTAGGCTAAATGTTGTATTTGGAGCAAGAATCCCCTTCGGAAATACTGTATCCACCCTAACACTGCAGTTAAGCATTTGAATGGTTTACCTAAAGGGGACGAAACCTCTTTACTCCTATATATACAGGTAGTCCTCAACTTGCGACGTAGATCCGTTCCTACGTGGCGTCATAAACCGATTTTTGATGTAAGTCGAAATATACATACATACTGCACCATATAGTACATGTACAGTACTGTATTACCAAGCACTTAGCCTATCCTAACACAGTACCCTACATAATTATCAAAAAACACATACGTTTGGGAGCCATAATGAAGGACAAAAAGAGTTAATGGCCTACTGGGATGCCGGTGACACCGTATTCCTCCGTCCATCGGCCATATTCTCTATTACGATTATGACGTAAAACCGCCTTCCAGCTCGGTCCATCTGCCTTATTCCGTTCCGTTTATGACGTAAAACCACGTTCACAGTAGTTTAGTTTTGTTTTTTGAATGTACAGAAGACCAGACTTAGCTTTTTTAGAGAGTACAGTGCAGTTTTCCTCCGCCGCTACGTTTACGACGTAAAACCCGAAACTGCGTAACTCGGCCTTTCAATATATATATATTTTTTAGATGTGCCGTAACCGCAAGACTTCGTAACCCGAGGACTACCTGTATATGTATACTTTGAACATTTTGCTGCCTTTACTTACTTTAATATTACGTAATTGAAAATTCATGACTTTTTAATAAAAACATTTTTTATATTAAAGTTGATACGAATTTGTCGTTTTACGATTGCATGCTTTAATCAATTGCTCTCATATACTGTATGCTTTTTTTTTTTTTTAGGTGCACAGTATCTTTCCTGCAAGCTCTGTCCAAGCTGTGAGTGTTTTGCTGACACTGCTCCAAGCCTCTATCAACAGCCTGAGGGCCACGGGTGTGGACGTCTCTCCTCAAACAGACGAAAAAATGGAAAACCTAAATGGCCTGATAGAGCACCTCCAGCAGAGATCCAGGGAGGGGACTCTGCGCACGGACAGGGACACGTATGCACTCGTAGCTGCTGGTGGGGACATCCCAGGTAAAACAAATAAAAATCTAAAAATTATTTGTTGATAGTTCAGGACATTGTCACAGTTAGCTGAAAATTGATTACAAAGGTGTAAAAGTTTGAAACAAAGTTTGAATAAGTGAAATTGCCCCTGTTTGTGACCCAGATGAAGATCAGCAGGATTTTCGGAGCATACCACTCTACCCAACTCCTGAAGAATTCCACCAGGACCTCAGACCATTTCTCAGACGCAACAACACATCGAAACCCTACACAAACACCCACCTCTACCTCGATACGCACTTCCGGTTGCTCAGAGAGGACTTTGTTCGACCGCTTCGTGAGGGAATTCAGCAGCTGCTCCAGGACGAAGCGTACAAGGGAAGGAACGATAAGCTGAAGACGAAGCAGTTCGATGACATTCGAGTGTATTTTGACACGCAGCTAGTAGCACCAAAATGCACACAGACCGGCCTCGCATACATTGTCCAGTTTGATGTTAAGCCACTGAAGGTTAGGATCTCAATATGTTTCTCAATACATCGCAGTCAAATGTTTTATGAAATGTGAAATTGTGCAGTTAAAGCATACCTTGTGTATTAATATATTGTAGCTTAAATCGAATTATAGGAACATATCTGACAATGTCTAGCTATACTGTAACAGCTTTTTTGTCCTTTGTTTCCCTTCAGTTTGTACGTTGGCAGAACTCCAAAAGGCTGATCTTTGGTTCTTTGGTGTGCTTGTCTCACGATCATTTTGAGAGTTTCCTGTTCGCCACCGTTTCAGACCGAGACCCGAAAGAACTGGAGAAAGGGCTGGTCCAGGTTACCTTTACAGAGGAAAGCAGATACAAGCTGGTTACAATTCAGGTGGGATTTTTTTTAAACAGATTTCACGTGATGTTCAATCAAACACTATTAAAGAAACGTGCAGCGAGACTCCAGGGTTTTAGGTACATAAGAAGTACTGAGAATTCCTTCTAATACTGTACAAAGTATTTCAGGGGTCACACACCAACCTTTTTGAGACTGAGAGCTACTTCAGTGGGACCGAGAGACACGAAGGGCTACTTGTTTGATACAAACAAATTTGAACGGCTCACCTTTAATTACAGTATTTATAATAATACATGTACATACATGTGAATATATGACAGCCTGATCACATCTGATCTGTATTATCAAAGACTCCGCACAATGATTATCAGTAAGGATTTAGCTATGATCAATTATTATTGATAATTAGTGATTAGAACTCTCAGTCAAGAACTTGAGTCGTCATTTTGAATCCTTTTTGGCTCTTTTGTGCGATTGTAAATTGTTCCTAGCTGTGACTGGGAGTGTGGATGGTTGTTAGTCTCTTTGTCTGTCTGTGATGGACTGGAGACCTGTCCTGGGTGTCCCCTGCCTTCACCCAAAAGCAGTGGAGATTGGCTCCAGTCCTAAACAAGGGGGCATAACAGATGTCTTATTAACTGATATAAATAATAATAATAATAAACTTTATTTGTATAGCACCTTCCTACAATGCCTTGCATTGACCAAGGTGCTTAACAGGATAAAAAGGATACACATAAAACACTATTTCTTTTATGTTAAACTGAATCTGTAACACTTGAAATTCAGTGTATTTTATAAATAGTGTATTAACTGTTTTGTAGGAATGAACACATTCATTCAAAATATGCTTTTTACTATTATTTTAATCATTTTTATTACCTGATTGTGATTGTTTTGTTGTGTGTACAGCACTTTGGTCCTGTAGGTGTTTAAAGTGCTCTATAAATAAAGCTGGTATGGTATGGTATGGTATTAACAAATCTGTAGCATTTTTAATAACCTATTAAGAATAAATCTTCCAATCAGTACAAAATATTAGTAATTTAATATAACAAACAGTGACATTTTTAAATGAATCATGTGACATTAGTATTGGTCCTCAGCATTTTTAATAAGAATACTTTATTTATAAAGCCACAGCTGCAACAAAGTGCTCTGCATATAAAACCATTTGAACTAACCATTGCATCTTTTACTCTTTTTAAATAAATTATTTTTCACATATTTCATCATAGCTTCTTTCAAGAGCTCCACATCTGAAAATGCCTCATGAAAATGGTCTGCCTGCTCAAAGCTGCGCTGACATTCTTCTGTCTGTTGTGAGACACCAGGGGGCTAGTTAGCATTAAAGCTAGCGTGTTAGCTGATTAAGTGTTGCTCCACGTTGTTTTGCTGTCACCACAGCCACTAATGAGACACAGACACACTTGTCTTTCAACACTGTGAAAGACCTTTTCCTCCCAGTCACTGTGTTTTCTTGTGTTTTTCTACCATTTTCCCCTCTGGGAGGTAAAACTAACTTGTAGCTGCGCCGCTGAAGGGGTGGGAGTGGTCATGATTCTGAACTTTGACCCCAGGCAAGATTGCTAAACTGTATACATAAAACTATTTCTTAAAAAAAATGTATTAATCATTTTCATTTCATATACCGATACATATACATTGTTGCAAATGTTACAGTATTTCTTAAATTTAAAAATATAATTAATGACAATTTTTACGGTGCTCCTTGAAGAGTGCTATTTTTAGAACATGCCCCGCGGGCACCTTATGTGGTCCCTGCGGCCTACCAGGTGCCCACAGGCAACGTGTTGGTGACCCCTGCTGTATATTGTATACTCACACAGTTAAATGCAGTGATAGCTTCACAGTATGTAACACTCCACAGAGTAATGCATAACCTCAAAAATAGATCACTGATATGGAAACCTTATGATTGTTTTCCCTTTGTTTAACAGCCCGATCAGAAGTTTCTGATGGTTGAGACGACAGCCTACTTTGAAGCCTATCGGTATGTTCTGGAAGGCTTACAGGAGATGAATGAGAGAAACTTGCCCTTTCAGAGGTAAGAGTGAATCGAGTGTCTTAAGCGTCTCAATATTGTGTTTTTTTGTTTGTTTGTTTGTTTGTTTGTTTGTTTGTACTTACTTTTAAAGCAAGCTGATGTACTTTCTGAAGGAATAAATTCAAAATAATCTGCCTCCCACAAAATAAAACGGTATAGAGTACTCGACTACTGCAACTCCCTGTTTATTGGAATCCCTGGCAAAAACCTTCAGAAGCTTCAATATATTCAAAACAGTGCAGCAAGGATTTTATTGAGAGCTCGTAAATTTGAACATATTACACCCATTCTCCATAACCTCCATTGGCTTCCTGTCACCTACAGAATTCAGTACAAAACTGCTCTCATTACACACCAATGCTTACACGGAACTTCACCTGACTATCTAAAGGACATTCTTGCACCATATTCATCCACCCGGTCTCTACGATCACAGAACAGTAATCTCCTTCACATTCCACGAACCAAATTAAGGACCATGGGAGACCGGGCATTCTGTGTGGCTGCCCCCGCCTATGGAACTCCCTCCCTGACTACCTGAGAGCTCCACAGTCACTGGTTGACTTTAAACAAGGCTTAAAGCTCCACTGACATGTTCTTTTGACTTTTCAAAAAATGGCACAACATATATAAATATTAAGATAGACCTCTGACCGTTTTTGCTAAAATAATGTTAAATGAATGACAATTTCTCTCAAAATAGTTTAAAATTAGCGCCGTTTTTTTAGACCGTAAATCCGGATCTTCCGGTCACGTGTCAGCATTCCCGTTTCTGACGTCACGTCCGATACTGAACTCTGCTCAAACGACAAAAATACTGAGTTTTCATGTGTTTTTTCACTACAGTTAGCAAGTTAAGCATATAAACACACGTTTCCGATCATTTTTATGCACTCAAAAGTAGTTTTTAGATGAAAATAGAGTGTTTTTAGGTGCGCTGGCGAAATTTACGAACGGACTTCCGGGTTGCGAATTTTTGGAAAAAACGAAAAAAATACTGAGTTTTCATGTGTTTTTTCACTACAGTTAGCAAGTTAAGCATATAAACACACGTTTCCGATCATTTTTATGCACTCAAAAGTAGTTTTTAGATGAAAATAGAGTGTTTTTAGGTGCGCTGGCGAAATTTACGGACGTGACGTCAGAAACAGGAATGCTCACGTGACCGGAAAATCCGGATTTACGGTCTAAAAAAACGGCGCTAATTTTAAACTATTTTGAGAGAAATTTTCATTCATTTAACATTATTTTAGCAAAAACGGTCAGAGGTCTATCTTAATATTTATATATGTTGTGCCATTTTTTGAAAAGTCAAAAGAACATGTCAGTGGAGCTTTAAAGACCTTTCTTTTTAAGCGAGCTTACTCTGCCTCCTCATGATTTTATCTTAGATCTTAGTTGATATTATCATTATTTTTAATTGATTTTATTATTGATTTTTGTTGTTTTATCATTGATTTTATCACTTGTTTTTGTTTTATCTTTGATTTTATCACTTGTTTTTGTTTTTGTTTGATCTTTGATTTTATTTGCACTTTGTAGCACTTTGAGATTTTTGTTAATGAAAAGTGCGTTATAAATTAAATTCATTATTATTATTAGAGTGGAATTTTCTGTAACACCTGAATTAAGAAAGATTTTGTTTTGTAAATCTATTAAGAAGGATATTTATGCTTTCAGGTACATTGTGGAGTGTTCCTCAGATGTGAGACCACCAGCTTACCTCAGAAGAAAAGATCTTTATGATCTGTCATCTGTTGCTCACCCTGACTACAAAAGCAAAATGAAGCCTTTTCACAGCCTGAAGCCAGAGTCCTGGCCTGAAATGGAGAAGCTGGGCATGGATGACTCTCAGATGGGAGCCTTTCAACTAGCTCTCACCAAGGAGCTGGCGATAATACAGGGCCCTCCTGGAACTGGTACGAGACTAACAAGCTTTGACAACCTTTTTTTTTCTTTCTTCTCATCAGTAAATACCATCCATCCATTATCTTCACATGCTTCTTCCTTTTCGGGTCGCGGGTGTCACTCGTGCCCATGTCCAGCCGTCACTGTGCAAGAGGCAGGGTACACCCTGGACAGGTCTCAAGTCCATCACAGGGACACATAGAGACAAATGAGACAAACAACCATTCACTCTTTCATTCACACCTAGGGGCAGTTTAGTCACCAATCAGCCTAACATAAATGTTTTTGGTTTGTGGGAGGAAACCGAGTACCTGGAGAAAACCCACGCACGTACGGAGAGAACATGCAAACTCCACACAGAAAGGCCCCCAGACCGGGATTTGATCCAGGGCGACCAGCTCACTGAGAGGCTGCAGCTCTACCAACTTTGCTATCAGGCAGCAAAAATCAATAATCTAGATGACACCATTATGGTTCAAAAGACAACTGAGAATTGAAGCCTTAGAGTGAATTTATATACTGTACTTGCAGAATTAAAAAAACTATAAAAATCATAAAATGTATGCAAATATAGTATTATTATTATTTTCATTTTCCTTCAGGAAAAACTTATGTTGGCCTAAAGATTGCTCAGGCTCTGTTGACCAATAAGAAGCTGTGGAATAATCTGCTTATGGATGATCTGGATCAAGTGAATGATAAAGGTGCCACAGCTCCAATGCTAGTTGTGTGTTACACCAACCATGCCCTGGATCAGTTTCTGGAAGGTAAGCATTCAAAATAGCATCATATCTGTTTTTTGTTTTTTTGTACAATGGATAAATGGACCAATCCTGTCCCGTGTTAAGAAAACAAGTGCATCAGTTTCAAATATAAATGATATTTATGATTAATGGGAGGCCAAACAACTTTTGTTCAATATAAATAATTGTTTTCTTGTAGGTATCTAGTGGTCTGAGCCCCAGAAATGGCACAGCATTTCAAACAAGCTTTAGGCTTTTTAATGCATATTTTATATATTGCATATTATCATTGTACGGTCACAGGTATTTACAAGTTTCTGAAGAATGGCATTGTGAGGGTGGGAGGTCGCAGCAACAGTGAGGTCCTGAAACAATTCAATCTTCGAGAGCTGACCCACTCACCTAACTTCAGACGGACACTGCCGTCTCACCTCCGCACTGCATATAATCAGGTGAGCTTGACTTCAAGTTGCACTGTAAATGGTACACCTTAATTTAACATTTAAATTTATTTTACATACGTTTTTCTCATTTTAAATTTCAAATGTGTTTATCTAATTTATAACACGTATTATAATCAATGTATAACCAATTTGAGTCTGCTGTCTATTAAGTTTCGCATGTTCTTGTCTTATGTTCCTCTTTCTGTTTTAAAGATCTACAGGGAGCTGTGTGAAGAGGAAATTGCGATCCAAGAGCACAGTCTCAAGCTGGAGTGTTCTCTGAAAGGTGTAATACGGGAAAACTTCTTAAAGAGTTTCATGTCACACATACACTGGGAAAGTCTCAATTCACCCCCAGTGAGTGATGCAAAAATACACATTTTATACACAAGCTTGGATTAAACAATTGTGCTAATAGATTAATTTGTATTCATTTGTAGAACGCTGAGGGATTTTACTTCTGGAATCAGAAGTCCAGTTTGATGATGGAGTGGTTGGGTTTGGGAATGACTGTTTTCCAGCAGAGGGAGACAGAGAATGCAAATTCAAACGAAGGTAGGCATTTTACTGTTAGTGAAGCTCAGTGAAACAATGGGAATTTATTTAATATTTAGTTTTATGATCTGCTAAATTGAATCCTTACAAGTTCCAGAACATTACGGTGGTAATAAAAATCTAAGCTTTTAATAGCTTTAGCAGGATTATGTTCTGTTACAGCAAATAAACCAGCACCAAGTACAACTTGATCATTTCTGTAGTGAAACACCGTAAAGCATGGGCTGTAAGTTCATAAATATATGTGTACCGGTACTTACTTATATGTTGAATGAAAACCGCTTTGTCTGTACTCACTTGGTTCTTGTGATAGTTTTTTTTTCTGATAATTTTTTTCCGCCATCCATAAAGTAGCAAAAAATGTCAGTAAAATCAGTAAAATGGTGCATTTTTTTGTATAAAGCAGGGCTATTGAACTGGCAGTCTTTTTGGCCCGTGGATGACTTCAATCTGGCCCACCAATGACTTCATTAAAAAAAAAAATATATATATATATATATATACAGGGAACCCCCGAGGTACGAACGATTTAGGGACCTAAGAACGGTTCGCAGCTCGATTCTGCCGTAGGTGGGGGGTGAAAATAGCGTCCCGTTCGTAGGTCGTTATTCCGTTCGCAGCTCGCGGAAATACCGCTAACGGAGCGCCGCGCACACATTTAAGCATGTACAGTAGTGTACTGTAATGTTAAACATTGCTATTCACATTTACAGAATAAATAAAAATATATTTTCTTACTTTGAGATGGTCAAAGCCGACATCTTAGGTTGCCATGCGTTGTAGTTGTTGTCGGGCGGCCGGCGAGCAAACCACGGGAGCTGCTCGAGGCCTGTGTTAGCTTCTGCTAGCCAGGCCATGAGCTGGTGTTGGAGGGACGGTGCGGCGCTATCGGCGATCAATCTGCAGCTGCTGCTCCAGTCTGAGACGTCCACAGAGCGATTCCAGATAGTGATTAATCCATATGAGGCGATCTTGATCAACCAGTCTTCACCAGACTTCTCCAAAGCTGGCTGCCTGCAGCCGTGACTAACCTAAGATGGCGTCCGGTGTTCTGCTTTAACTTGTAACCATGTAGAATGTTGACCTTCTTCCTGATATGACCGGAAGTTGCACAATTATTGCGCAATCATGACAAAAATGATCAGAAATGATCATTTTTATCATAATTATTATTTATAAAGCCTTTAAAACAACCACAGCTGCAACAAAGTGCTGTACACATGAAATTAAGAACATTTAAACACAATTTTCTTTTTTTTATTTTTTTTATTTTTTATACAGTAATGTCATATTTTTATTAAATATGATACGTTCGTAGGTCCGGGACGCCGTAGGTCGATGGAGTCGTAACTAGGGGGTTACCTGTATAAATATATATATATACATATATATACCGGTACAGTATATGCTTTTTAAAATTTTATTCTTTTTTTTTATTTTTTATCTTTTCTTGGTTTGGATTTTGGCAACAAAGTTGGGTTTTGGGTTCTGTTTATTGCATATTTGATTCAATGCAATAAAACAAATTTAACAAATTTAATACTTGGTTTATTTACGTAATGACTAACCGCTGGATGTCAGAAACTGTAGCCCACTGAGCAGTTGTGTTGACTAGCCCTGGTATAAAGCAACAGACAGTTTTCACGATGATTCCTTACCTCAGTGTGTTTTTTGTGGCAGAGGAACCGGTGGAGATCGAAGAAGACCTCATTGAAATTGCAGAGGAAGCAGAGCTGATTCAGGCAGAGCGCATGATCGACGATGAATGGACAATTCGTCCCAGAGTTGGTAAAGATGACAGAAAGAAAGCAAATCAGGAGGGCGCTGTCAGAGAAGTGGAGGAACTGATGCTGGCTATGAACCTGGACAATGTTGACATACAAGCTGAGAACAGTGAAGAAGGATGGAAGGTGACAATATTAAGATTACTTTTCAAATGCTACATTAATCTAATATTTTAATAATAGTACATTAATGCTATTTATACTCGTGTCTGCTTCACAGTAGTTTTTTTTTCCTTGTTGATGCATTTTTAATTGGCATGTTATTGCTACCAAATGTCACCCAGTGGTAAGGTCCAACGCAATTAGCAAAATGGTAAACTCTTGTCATTTGTTTTGCACACACACATTCTCATGTGGGCCCCCATACTTCTATACCACTGCCAGTAGTTAAAAACCACTAGAGACCATTTAACAGTCGAGCACTAACAATGTTTTGAGTGCTAAATGCAATCAGTAAAGTTAAATTAAAAGTTTTTCATTAATTGAACACATGAGTTAACTGCGGTTTCTAATGAAAACCACTTTTGCAGCATGATGTACTTCAGAGTTTTTGTCTGAATGAAACGAGCTGCATCTGTGTATTGACATCACTTTAAACTTTACTTGTTGCCGTACTGTGTGATAGTATGGCAGCACAATATTTTTTTTAATTACAGAATAACCAGCTAATATAACAGTTAATCCCTTACTTTAATGAACTGATGGCCTGAAGATTAAACTTTGTCCTGTTCTATCTATACAGTTTCAACGACAGCAGAAAAAAAAGCTAAAGAGCAAAATAAAGAGAGAATTTGCGATGAGCACAGCTATGACTGACGAAGAGGAGTCCACCATTTTTGATGTGTGGGAAATCCCTCTGGAGGACAGATGGAGACTGTACTGGTAAGTCTGGATGTGTGGTTGGGGGTTCTGCTCATAATCTACCATTATTATAACTCTTCCCTTCTACAACCTGTTCACTGTTTTTATATTTTTATATTTTTGTTTTATTTTTTGGGGGCCATTCTTCAGTTAACATTCTTACATTATTTTGCTGTGGTTTGTTTTTATTCCCTAACCAACCTTGGCCTGGTAGCTGTAGTCTATTCCCAGTGTGTATAATTAAGTCAACCAGTCAGCTAAATGTATCCCAGAGGATCTTATCACCACAGAGCCAAGATGCAACTCCAGACTTCTGCTACTGTGAAAACTAGACTGTGGGGTCAAAATGATGATTAAAACTAACAAGTTTCTAAAAAAATAAAATTCAGAGGCACATGCTGTGTGTCTTTTTGTAATTGTTTAATCACGGTGCAGTACAACGTTGTCTGTAGTGCATGATCTTTTTGTGACTTTTTAAAAATCCTAATATTAATTCATTTTTATAGTTTTGTTCTTACTGGTACTTTACTAGCAAAAGGAAAATCTCTTTTTCTTAATGTAGCCATAATATTTATACTACAGTACAGGTAGTCCCCGACTTACAAACGAGTTCCGTTCCTACGCGCCGTCGAATTTCGACGTAAGTCGGAAAATACGTCCAAACGGCACCTCATACGTACAGTACTGTATTTTACCAAGCACTTAGCCTATCCTTAGCGTATCCTAACACAGTACCCTACATAATTAGCAAAAGCCCCATACATTTAGGAGCCATAATGAAGGAAAAAAAGAGTTAATAACCTACTGGTATGCTGGTGAAGCCGTTTTCCTTCATCCATCCGTCCCTCCTCTGTATTCTCTGTTTGTTTACGTTGTAAAACCGCCGTCCATAAAAAAGCTACTTTTCCACAGCTGCTGCCTGTCCAGCTT
>JBBPBX010033114.1:14936-33456 GCA_038048925.1 Garcialebias charrua | reverse complement strand
TCTCCCTGGCTCCCCGTTGCCGGGGCTCGGTTCTGTCCCAGCCTTGTTGCTGAAGCACGGAGAGCACGGGAGAGCACGGGGAAGCCCGGGAGAGCACGGGGAAGCCCGCGCGCCTTGAGCTCCGCGCTGCGGCTGCCTTTCTACTCCCGACCTGTCTGGTCAGGGGAGAGAATAAAAAGGCGATGCGGAAATGAATGAATTTGTCGCGATCAAGCGAATTAAACTAGTATGTCTACGTGGATGCTGCTCAGAATATGACAGACATCAGTGAGCAACCGCTTCTCTTTTTTTTTCCTCTCTTAGAGCAGCGGTCATGGAAGTTGATGAAGGCTTATTATAACTCCGCCTGTAACTCCAAGGCGGAATCTTTAGTGATGTGAATGCCCATATTTGGAGAGGGGCAGATCTTCCCGGAGCTTCTGCTAAAATCTGCTATAAATCATGAAATAACACATTTTGCATTATTTCTCTACAATATAAATAAACGCTCCTGTATTATTTTTAAATAAACTAATAAATATTAATGGCGATGCAATTTGAAAACATGGTGGGTCATGGACTTTAATATAATAATAATGTATTTTTCTGTCATCTGTGTATGTTTCCCATACACAGACGAAATTCGTCTCTGCATTTAACCCAACCACCACCAGGTGGTGCAGTGAGCAGCCAGAAAGCGCCCGGGGAGCTGGAAATGATCTACCACTTCAAGTAAGCATTTCCGCGTAGACCCAAAAAAATCCCTGCCCCTAAAAGAGCGATGGGGGTGAGTGCCCAGCTAACCAGGCAGTCGTACAAGAGAAGTAGCCTACAGGCAGCTGCCATGAACAGACAGAGGAGGTGCCTGGAGGTTTTTTCATGTGGAGTTGGACAGAGAATTCAGTGGAGAAGAGTCGGCTCAGAACAGTCAAGTAAGGGGGAAGTGGGGTATTTATTATTTTTAACCTTTCTTTAACCAGGCAAATCCCATTGAGATCACAGATCTCTTTTGCAAGTGAGGCCTGGGCCTGAAGGCAGCCTAACATGCATGTTTGTTTTTATCTGGACGCATGGACCCTTTCACCCAAATAAGTAAGGAGGCTGCAAGAGTCGTCCGACCTTGCCTTTGACTGATATCGATTATAAAAAGACACTCTTTTAGGCTCTCGGTGAACAGACTTGGAGACGAAGCGTAAAACATCTTGCCTGCTTGTATTTCAACCTCTTTTCCATACCATATCATACCATACCATACCATACCATACCATACCATACCATACCATACAATTTTATTTATAGAGCACTTAAAACAGTGACAATGCCAACCAAAGTGCTGTACAAACAAACAACAGGCAACACACACAACGAAGTACAAAAAATAGACATAAAAACAAGATTAAACCTGGTATTAAGAAAATTATCTACCTCTCCTGTGTGGCAAATCTATTTAAAGAGCTATTACAAGGATAATATTAAATGAACCTAACATATAATTTTTTGCTTCGTGCTGCGTTGCTAATTTATTTTGTCCTGTGATTTCATGTATCATAAGTGAGTTTGTAGCTTGAGTTTTTCTTTGCTGTGTGTGGAAGTCTTTTTTTTTCTAGATACTCTTAATGCTCAGAGACAAAGTGTGGATGTGACGTCCCCCACTGGTCCCCGGTATTAATCAAGAGGCATTGAGGTCAAAAACAAAAGTCTGCAATTAAATGTTTGATTTTCCTTTCTCTTAGGAAAAGCTTCATCGTTATCAAAAGGACTTCAAAATATTTCTGCAGTTCAAGGTGAAGATGCTGTTTTCACCTGTGAGGTGACACAGTCTAGATCTATTGTGAAGTGGGCCAAGGATGGCAAAGCCATCAAGAAAAGCCAGAAGTATGAGATCAGTCAGCAAGACAAGATCATGAAGCTGAATATTCATAATGTGTCTGCTGAAGACTCTGGAGAGTACAGTTGTGAGGTTATTGGAGGTGCAACCACTAAAGCCAGGCTAGAAATAAAAGGTAAGAACAGTAATTTAAAATGTACTTCCATTTGTCTGCAACTTGAATTTTGACAACCTTCACACATCTAGTTCATTCATTCAACCTGTATTTAAACAGATGAATCACACTGAGCCTTGAAGACTCATTTACAAGTGAGACCTGGTTAGACAGACAATAAAGTGGTGAAAGTGACAACATAGGTTTTTGGAGACAAAAGAAATTACTAATACTGTATGCTCTTAATCTTTGGTTGAAGATTAATAGCCTGAAGAAGGAAAAAAAAAACTTGCACACAAGTACATAATACCATACCATACCATACCATTTTATTTATAAAGCACTTTAAACAGGAACAAGTCCACACCAAAGTGCTGGACAAACAAACACGCAACAGGCAACACATACAATGAAGTACAACACGAAAAACATAAAAACATTGCAGATCATAAATCAAACGATCCAGTACAAATCAGCTGGCATTGAAAGCAATGGAGTAGTAGTGAGTTTTTAACCGGGATTTGAAAACCGAGAGGGAGGGGGCCTGTTTGATGAGCAGCGGTAACTCGTTCCAGAGTCTTGGGCCTGCTACAGAGAACGCCCTGTCACCCCTGCGCTTAAGGCGAGTTTCTGGAACTATTAAGAGTACCTGATCCTCTGACCTCAAAGCACGTGGAGGGACATATGGGTGTATCAGATCCGAGAGATAGGCGGGGGCGAGACTGTTCAGCGATTTGTAGACATACATGAGAATTTTGAATTGGATTCGAAGATGAACCGGTAGCCAGTGAAGGGAGGCCAAGACTGGTGTAATGTGCTCTCTTTTGCGTGTGCTGGTTAAAAATCGGGCAGCTGCGTTCTGAACCAGTTGTAATCGTGCAATGGTGGCTTGACTGACGCCAAACAGAAGTGAATTGCAGTAATCAAGCCTAGATGTAATGAATGCGTGAATCACTGTCTCCAGGTGCTTTTTGGATAATATGGGCTTCAGCTTAGACAGACGCCTCAGCTGGAAAAAACAGGATTTGACAATCATGTTTACATGACTGTTGAGTTTCATGGAAGGATCCATTATCACTCCCAGATTTTTGACTTTTTGTTTTTCGGACAGGGGTAGAGCAGACAGGTCAATGCAGTGGTTTGAGGTTGTGTCATTGGGAAGGAACAATATGGCTTCAGACTTCTTATCATTGAAGCTTAAGAAATTTAAAGCCATCCAGTCCCTGATGTCAGCCAGGCAGTCGAGCAGAGGTTGAATAGAGCCTGTACCATTTTGTCTTAGGGGGAAGTAGATTTGACAGTCATCAGCGTAGAAGTGGAAAGGTATATTGTGTTTCCGGAAGATAGCACCGAGTGGCAGCAGGTATAAGGAGAACAAGAGAGGACCCAGGATGGACCCCTGCGGAACCCCCCATTTAAGAGCCGCCACTGCAGAAGTAAAATCATTGATGGACACACAAAAAGACCTGTCAGAGAGGTAGGATCTGAACCAGTTTAGGGCTGATCCTGAGATGCCCACCCACTGCTCCAACCTAGCAATGAGGATCTCATGGTCGATGGTGTCGAAAGCGGATGTGAGGTCCAATAGGACAAGCAGCACAGAGTCACCAGTATCTGTGGATAGAAAGATGTCGTTAAAAACCTTCAGTAGGGCAGTCTCAGTGCTGTGGAGGGATTTGAAGCCAGACTGGAATAGCTCGGGGATAGCGTGATCCTCCAGGAAGCACTTTAGTTGGGACTCAACTATTTTCTCTAGAAGTTTAGAAACAAATGGGAGTCTGGAGACAGGCCTGAAATTGGATAATACTGACGGGTCGAGGTTTGGTTTTTTCAGGAGGGGTTGAACAGCAGCATGTTTTAATGATTTTGGCACCACACCCGAGGATAGACTGCTATTAACAATAGAGAGAATGGAGGGACCTAGAGTGTGAAAAACCTCCTTTAGAAGCCGAGGGGGGACCACATCGAAGGGGGAGCCAGATGGTTTCAGGCTGCACATGACCTGCTCTAGAGAGGACAGAGAGACTGGTTCAAAATGGTCAAACACAGCAACAGATTGAGGTGGGATGGATGGATCGTGAGATGGAGGAGAAATGAGAGCCCTGGTGGTTGCGATTTTATCTAAAAAGAAATGTTGGAAGTTCTCGCACAGCTCAGTCGAGGCTTCCATGGGTGATTGTTCAGTGAGGTGGAGAACAGAGTTTAGGGTGGAGAACAGAACTCGAGGGTTACGAGAGTTTGCAGCAATGATATCAGAGAAGTATTGTGATTTAGCAGTTTTCACTGCTAAATAATGATGCTAGGGTGGATGCAAGGGCCGTGAGCATGTCCAGAGACAACTCACAGAGGCACCGCAGAGCATCCAGATTTACAGAGCTTCCAGGCAAATTAAGATAAGGTGGCCAGCCTGTCAAGGCCAGTCAGGGAGCCAAATTCAGATAAACACAATTGTTTTGGGGACAGACAGAACTTTACTGGTTATGTCTACCTTGAGCTGTGTCGTAGTAGACTTGTGTATGATGTAACATGATCTTGATTGTCTTTCTGTTAGAACCAATCCATGAATTTTCCAAAGAGCTTAAGGATGTTCAAGCAGATGAGAAGAGCTCTGTGACCTTACAATGTGAAACAGAACAAACCCCATCCACAGTGGCATGGCTGAAAGGCCACACAGAGCTCAAGGCTGGAGGACGTTATGAGCTATCCCAGAAGGGAAGGGTCTTAACTCTTACCATCAAACACCTGGAGGAGAAAGATACTGATATCTACACATGTGATGTAGGTACCGCCAAAAGCATGGCGAAGGTGACCCTTAAAGGTGAGAAATTAAGCATTTAAGGATGAAACTGAAAATTACAAGTTTACTTTTATCTATACGCCTGCATTTTGTCTTTTTTTGTGCTTGTTTTGTGGCTTTTTTAATTTATTTATTATTTGTTGTTTTGCGCAGTGCATTTAGTTTGTCTTTGGATATGTTTGAATTAGTGTTTGTGCAAGCAAAAACTGTGAACAACCATTTGTGCAACGTAAGGTTTCAGCGGTCTGCATCCACATGCATTTTCTTTGCATATTTGAAAACACATTTCTCTGTGTGGTACAGTAACCAAAGAGCCAAGATGACCTGTTTGAGAGAAACTGTTATCAAGAAGAAAATCACCCAAACTGGGGTTATATTTGGGTTTCCAAAGCTACTGCCGTACAGCTGGAACATGTTCATTCACTCATCACTATCATTAATAATTTCTCATTTTTATATTTGCAACAAGACAAATTCAACAACTTGTTTCATTTAACCAAGCCAATGTTTATATGACTTTAGTCCTGCCAGTCAGCTTCAGTGAAAAGCTCAAAAACCAGAGCAGAAATGAAGGGGAGACAGTGACACTTTGCTGTGAAGTTTCAAGACCTGCAGCCCAAGTCCAGTGGTTGAAAGGCTTCGAGAATCTCCAACCAGGAGACAAATATGACATGAAACAAAAACACACTTCCTGTACACTTCAAATTTTAAATCTGAACGTTGAAGATGGTGGAGAATATTCTTGCATGTGTGGGGACCAGAAGACATCGGCTACCTTGAAAGTTAATGGTATGGATCAGTATCGTCATTTTTTATCCAAGTTTTCAAAAGAATCACATTGCATTTTCTACAAGCCTATGACTTGGATTATTTAACTTGAAAGACTTTTGGAAAATCTTTTATTTTGGCTAATTTTGACAAGTAATAAAAATAAACTTGTTGATGCAGCATTGCCACCAACTTTTGGACAAAAGCTGAAGAACCAGGACGCTGAAGAGGGAGAGAGCATTGTACTGAGCTGTGAGCTCTCCAGACCTGGAGCTCCAGTGGAGTGGAAGAAAGGAACACAGACCTTGAAGTCCAGTGAGAAGTACCAGATGAAGCAGAAGGCCTCTGTGAATGAGCTCCATATTAGTAAAGTGGTGCCAGAAGACAGTGGAGACTACAGCTGTGTGTGTGGAGAGCAGAAGACCACAGCCAGCCTAAATGTAAAGGGTAGGAGGAGATTGGTTTTTTTTTGTTTTTTTTTTCCATTATTTTCTTTACATTTGTTTAAAAGATTTTTCAAATTCACTTTATGCCTTTATGTTGCAAAGTCTGCATTTTTATCAAAGGTTGCAAAAACATCAGTGTTTGTCTTGTTTTATGTTATATGTTGCTTTGCTTATTTTTATATTACGTGTAAATTTAATAAGACTTTCTGTTGTTGTTTTATTTGACAGAGTATATACAGTGTTTACATTTTTGAGCCTTTATGTTGCAATGTGTAGCTGGCATCAGAGGTTTCGAACAGTCAGTGTCTCATTTTGCTTTCATCTGAAAAGTCTTTTATTTTGCTTATCATATTAAACGTATTACATTTTATTAACTAATTACCAACTTTACAATGCTCAGCCCAACCAGTAACATTCAAGCAAACGCTGGTGGGTCAGGAGGCTGAAGAGGGAGCCGACATTACACTGAGCTGTGAGCTTTCCAAACCTGGAGCTCCAATGGAGTGGAAGAAAGGATCACAAGTCCTGAAGTCCAGTGAGAAGTACCAGATGAAGCAGAAGGCCTCTGTGAATGAGCTACATATTAGTAAAGTGGTGCCAGACGACAGTGGAGACTACAGCTGTGTGTGTGGAGAGCAGAAGACCACAGCCAGCCTCAAGATCAAGGGTAGGATGAGGAGATTTAAACACCCTGCTGGGATTTGGGAAAATATTCAAGCACATTTTCAGCTGTATTATTTTTATTTTTAGCTCTTCCTGTAATTGCAACTTCTCAGTGTTTGTGATGTATGTGAAGTCAGTGTATTGATGTCTTTGCATGCTGCTGGTTTCTAACCAACTAATAAATATTCAGCCCAACCAGTGACCTTCAAGCAGAAGATGGACAGTCAGAAGGCTGACGAGGGGTCCGACATTACACTGAGCTGTGAGCTCTCCAAACCTGGAGTCGTTGTGGAGTGGAAGAAAGGATCACAAGTCCTGAAGTCCAGTGAGAAGTACCAGATGAAGCAGAAGGCCTCTGTGAATGAGCTCCATATTAGTAAAGTGGTGCCAGAAGACAGTGGTGACTACAGCTGTGTGTGTGGAGAGCAGAAGACCACAGCCAGCCTAAACATAAAGGGTATGGGAAGTTTTGTTTTTAAAATAATATTTTAGTATTTTTGGGAAATTACAAGATGCATTTGCATACGTTTGTGTTTTTCCTTATTTAAAAAGTCTGCATTTATCACCAAGTGAAAAGCTTGCCATTATTTTATATTTTTTGTTAAAAAAAAAAAAAACTTTATTTTGATTTGTTTATTTTATACTATGGCGTGTAATTGATAATGGACCACCTAATCAACCCGCAGCTCAACCAGTGACCTTTAAACAAAAGCTGAACAGCCAGGAGGCTGAAGAGGGAGCCAACATTACAATGAGCTGTGAGCTTTCCAAACCTGGAGTCCATGTGGAGTGGAAGAAAGGATCACAAGTCCTGAAGTCCAGTGAGAAGTACCAGATGAAGCAGAAGGCCTCTGTGAATGAGCTCCATATTAGTAAAGTGGTGCCAGAAGACAGTGGAGACTACAGCTGTGTGTGTGGAGAGCAGAAGACCACAGCCAGCTTAAACATAAAGGGTAGGAGATTATGTTGTTTTTATGTGTTTTTTTTACATCCATCCATCCATCCATCCATTTTCGTCCGCTTATCCGGGGTCGGGTCGCGGGGGTAGCAGCCTAAGTAGGGAGGCCCAGACTTCCCTCTCCCCAGCCACATGGAGCAGCTCCTCTGGGGGAATCCCAAGGCGTTCCCAGGCCAGCCGAGAAACATAGTCCCTCCAGCGTGTCCTGGGTCTTCCTCTGGGCCTCCTCCCGGTGGGACATGCCCGGAACACCTCCCCAGGGAGGCGTCCAGGAGGCATCCTAACCAGATGCCCGAGCCACCTCAACTGGCTCCTCTCGATGTGGAGAAGCAGCGGCTCTACTCCGAGTCCCTCCCGGATGACTGAGCTTCTCACCCTATCTCTAAGGGAGAGTCCAGACACCCTGCGGAGAAAACTCATTTCAGCCGCTTGTATCCGAGATCTCGTTCTTTCGGTCACAACCCAAAGCTCATGACCATAGATGAGGGTGGGAACGTAGATCGATCGGTAAATTGAGAGCTTTGCCTTTCGACTCAGCTCTCTCTTCACCACGACAGACCGGTACAGCGCCCGCTTCACTGCGGATGCTGCACCTATCCGCCTATCGATCTCACGCTCCAGTTTTCCCTCATTCGTGAACAAGACCCCGAGATACTTAAACTCCTCCACTTGGGGCAGGACCTCATCCCCGACCCGGAGAGGGCATGCTACCCTTTTCCGGCTCAAGACCATGGCCTCGGATTTGGAGGAACTGATCCTCATCCCGGCCGCATCACACTCGGCTGCAAACCGCTCCAGCGAAAGCTGTAGATCACGATCTGATGAAGCCAACAGGACCACATCATCTGCAAAAAACAGAGAAGCGATTCTAAGGCCACCAAAACGGATCCTCTCAACACCTTGGCTGCGCCTAGAAATTCTGTCCATAAAAGTTATGAACAGAATCGGTGACAAAGGGCAACCTTGGCGGAGTCCAACTCTCACTGGAAACGAGCCTGACTTACTGCCGGCAATGCGGACCAAGCTCTGACACCGGTCGTACAGGGACCTAACAGCCCATATCAATGGGCCTGGTACCCCATACTCCCGGAGTACCCCCCACAGAACCCCCCGAGGGACGCGGTCAAATGCCTTTTCCAAGTCCACAAAGCACATGTAAACTGGTTGGGCAAACTCCCACGCGCCCTCCAGGACCCTGCTGAGGGTGTAGAGCTGGTCCAGTGTTCCACGACCAGCACGAAAACCACACTGCTCCTCCTGAATCCGAGGTTCGACTATCCGACGGACCCTCCTCTCCAGAACCCCTGAATAGACCTTACCAGGGAGGCTTAAGAGTGTGATCCCCCTATAGTTGGAACACACCCTACGGTCCCCCTTTTTGAATAGGGGAACCACCACCCCAGTCTGCCAATCCAAGGGAACTGCCCCCGATGTCCACGCGATATTGCAGAGTCGCGTAAGCCAACACAACCCCACAACATCCAGAGCCCTAAGGAACTCAGGGCGAATCTCATCCACCCCTGGAGCCCTGCCACCGCGGAGCTTTTTAACCACCTCGGTGACCTCAGCTCCAGAGATTGGAGAGCCCGACCCAAAGTCCCCAGGCTCCGCTTCCTCAGTGGAAGACGTGCCAGTAGGATTGAGGAGGTCTTCGAAGTATTCCGCCCACCGACTCACAACATCCCGAGTTGAGGTCAACAGCACGCCATCCCCACCATAAATGGTGTTGGTCGCGTACCGCTTTCCCCCCCTGAGACGCCGGATGGTGGACCAGAATCGCCTCGAAGCCGTACGGAAGTCATTCTCCATGGCCTCTCCGAACTCCTCCCACGCCCGAGTTTTTGCCTCAGCAACCACCCGAGCCGCATGCCGCTTGGACTGTCGGTACCTATCTGCTGCTTCCGGGGTCCCACAGGCCAAAAAGGCCCAATAGGACTCCTTCTTCAGCCTGACAGCATCCCTCACCGCCGGTGTCCACCACCGGGTTCGAGGGTTGCCACCACGACAGGCACCAACAACCTTGCGGCCACAACTCTGATAAGCTGCCTCGACAATAGAGGCGCGGAACATGGCCCACTCGGACTCAATGTCCCCCGCCTCCCTCGGAACGTGTTCAAAGCTCTCCCGGAGGTGGGAGTTAAAGCTCCGTCTTACGGGAGACTCTGCCAGACGTTCCCAGCAGACCCTCACAATACGTTTGGGTCTGCCAGGTCTGACCGGCATCCTCCCCCACCATCGGAGCCAACTCACCACCAGGTAGTGGTCAGTTGACAGCTCCGCCCCTCTCTTCACCCGAGTGTCCAGGACATGCGGCCGCAGATCAGATGAGACGACAACAAAGTCGATCATCGAACTGCGACCTAGGGTGTCCTGGTGCCAAGAGCACATATGTACACCCTTATGCCTGAACATGGTGTTCGTTATGGACAATCCATGACGAGCACAGAAGTCCAACAACAAAACACCACTCGGGTTCAGATCAGGGGGGCCGTTCCTCCCAACCACACCCCTCCAGGTCTCACTGTCATTGCCCACGTGAGCGTTGAAGTCCCCCAGCAGAACAAGGGAGTCCCCAGGAGGCGCACTCTCCAATACCCCCTCCAAAGACTCCAAAAAGGGTGGGTAATCTGCGCTGCCGTTTGGCGCATAGGCACAAACTTTTACATTTGTTTAAAATACTTTTCAAATTCACTTCATGCCTTTATGTTGCAAAGTCCGCATTTTATCAAAGGTTGCAAAAACATCAGTGTTTGTCTTGTTTTATGTTATATGTTGGTTTGCTTATTTTTATATTACTTGGTGCAGTGAACATGCAAATCAACAACACAGTAATCGAGTCTGTCCAAGATTTCATTTTCCTTGGAGCTAAAATCGACCGCAGTAGGGCATCGGTGCCTGAGATCAAGAGGCGAATCACACTCAGCAGGACTGCAATGCAGGGAATGGAAAAGATCTGGAAGAGCAAGGATATTAGCATTGTAACAAAAGTCAGATTGGTCAACGCAATTGTCTTCCCTATAATGATGTATGGTTGCGAAAGTTGGACATTTAGAAAAGAAGAGAAAAGAAAAGTCGAAGCATTCGAACTTTGGTGTTGGAGGAGAATGCTAAAAATACCTTGGACTGCCATGATGACGAACAAGGCAGTTTTGGACCGCGTCAAACCTATAATGTCATTAATGGGCAAAATTACCAAACAGCAGCTCTCATATTTTGGCCACGTGATGCGCGCTGATTCTTTAGAAACGTCAATGATGCTTGGAAAAGTCAGTGGAAAAAGAAGACAAGGCCGCTAAAGAACAAGATGGCTCGACACAATCACAACAACAATAAATATGCCAATTGTGGAATTGAAAGAATTGGTGAAAGACAGGAAGGCGTGGAGTACGAAGATTCATAAAATGACCGAAAGTCGGATGCGACTGATAGGACAATCATCATCATATTACGTGTACATTTAATAAGACTTTTTGTTGTTGTTGTTTTATTTGACAGAGTATATACAGTGTTTACATTTTTGAGTCTTTATGTTGCAACGTGTAGCTGGCATCAGAGGTTTCGAACAGTCAGTGTGTGTCTTGTTTTGCTTTCATCTGAAAAGTCTTTTATTTTGCTTATCATATTAAACGTATTACATTTTATTAACTAATTACCAACTTGATAATGCTCAGCCCAACCAGTAACATTCAAGCAAACGCTGGTGGGTCAGGAAGCAGAAGAGGGAGCCAACATTACACTGAGCTGTGAGCTCTCCAAACCTGGAGCTCCAGTGGAGTGGAAGAAAGGATCACAAGTCCTGAAGTCCAGTGAGAAGTACCAGATGAAGCAGAAGGCCTCTGTGAATGAGCTCCATATTAGTAAAGTGGTGCCAGAAGACAGTGGAGACTACAGCTGTGTGTGTGGAGAGCAGAAGACCACAGCTAGCTTAAACATAAAGGGTAGGAGGATGTATTATTTGAATCACATCTCTTTTTTTGTGACTATACTCACTGTGGGTTTTTTTTACAGTTGATTTCAACTTACTTTATAAAACGAGATTTACCGTGTTTCATTCACTGATTTCATTCACTGTCCTAAACTTGTCCTGTTGATTTTGGATTTTGTCTGGACTGTTGCACTTGTCTTTGTTTCATTCGTGTCATCTTAAATGTTTTTTGGGGGTTTGTTTGCTTTCGTTTGCTTTATCGTGAATAGGTTTTTGTGTGTCTCACACCATATTGACTGAGGAACTTTTGTCATTAGTGGCATGACAGTTTAAAAATCTGTACTTGGATCACTTTTCTGTTCAGTGTTGTGAAACTTGGTGTTTTCTGGTTTTAGCAGCTTCAGCTTCACTGTTTTGTGTATTTTTTAACTTTGGCATTTTTGAGGCCCTTTCTTATTGTTGATTATTTTTGTGTTTTGTACTTGCGTTTATATTGGTTATATTGGCTATAAACATTGGATGTCTGCTTGTCTTTTCCAGTTGCTTTTTCTGACTGGACAACAGATAGTTGCTTTGCAATGATTTTTGTTTCATATAATTGCTCTTGACATTGTTTCGGTGATATTTAGCTTTCTGTTCATAAGATAATGCAACAAAAACAACAGCATATTTTTCATGGTAGACTCGGTTGTAAACATTTTCTCTCAGCTGTGAAGCCATCCGTTCCTCCTTCGGCTGCTAAACCAGAAACAAAGATACAAGAGACCAAAGAAAAAAATGGAGGTATGGAGAGAAAAAAAAAGACAATAAGGGTGATTTTATCCATGTAGAAAATGGCCTGTGTGTTGTCAGTATACCTTTAAACTGTGCTTGCACATTGTCTATGCAGTTTGTGATAGATTGCACAAGTTAAGATTGAATGTATTTCTTTGAATTGTTTTACTTGCACATTTGACATCGTTTGGCTGAACTGTAAGTGCTTTTGCTGTCTTGTGTCAAAGTTGCTGTTGATGGAGATGTTCAATATTTATCATCTAAAACTAATTACTCTGACCCAATAATTATAACCCAGCTCACTTATATCAAATATTCTCTGTTCCCTTTAAACACTTATATTTGATAGTACAAACATGTTGTTTACTTTGCTCCTTGATACAGAAAAGACAGTCTCCTAGCCTTGACAATATTTGGATTAGATGTTCTTGTAGGATCAGAACCATGACTTGTTTGTTTTATCTGTAAGACGTCAGAGCTTGTCAAACTCCACCTGCTTCTTGTTTAAATAGCTTGTCATGTCCAGTACAATTTGGAATTGTGCAGGACAATGTATTTGAGACCAAACTAGTTTCAAAGGACATTAAAAGCCCTTCCCCTTTGCAAAGTTGTTTGTCTGATTTAACACTGTTCTCTTGTTTATCTTTGTGTGGTTTTTATTAAGGTAACAGGGGTTTAAAATCCCCATCAGCTGTCTTTTAGCAGAAGTTTGGTGTAAGCTTTCTCATCATTGCTGCATTGCACTGGATGCTACATAGCCAGTTTGTTGAAAAATAGCAATTAGGATCCCTCATGTTTGGATGCCATGCTAATGAGTAATAAATTGTACAGTACTTCCTCTTAGTTAGAGTTTGATTGCCTACAGAATAGTCTCTTAAGTTGTTTATTTCAGCTGTAACTGTAGTTTAATGGGAAGGAACAATTTGAACGAAGCTAAAGTTTTACTATTTGCAACTGCACATCTTTTTAGGCTGTTTCTTGGATTTCAGTCAAAATGGGTGACTCTTCTGTAACTAATAAAACCAATCAGAAATGGCAGGAGATAAATTAAACAGTAGTTTATTTTATTTTATTTTTTATTATTTTGCTTGCTCATTTGTTTGGCAATATTATAAGATTAGGGTTAGGGTTAGGGTTAGAGGCATATATGTTCACTCAGAATTTTAGTTTTGGCCTAACTCGCTGTTTCGCATACCTGGTTTGTGTCGCAATTTTGCTGCTTGTGTTTTTAATATGAAAAGGAAATCTTGTGAACTTAAGCGTTTGCACATTTGAACCCATCAGTTATGGCTCTCTCTTGATGAGACTTCATGCAACTGGTGCTTTCTTGTGTGAAACAGAAATTGTCTTCAATCATTATAGCTGTGACAGTTCTAGCTAATGGCGATGCACTTAAAGAGCAGCTTCTCAAACAGATTCAGAGAGGTTCAGGAGAGCTTGATATGGGACATGAAGATGTTAAGTTTGCATGTATTTGTTGGATACTGTGACATCTGTCAATGCTAAAGACTTAAAATATTCAGCTTAAAACTAAATGGAAATGTGGATGTAAAACTATAAAATATGAGGTACAATGTCAGTTCAGTTTAGTTTGTGTCTGTCCAGACGTGTCTTGGATGTTCAAGGCTAAAATATATAGTGATGGTTGGTGGCCTTTTTGTTGTAATGGTTTTTCACTTTGTTTTAATGCATTGTTCCTCATTTTTCTGTGAAACATTTAATACTTTGTTGTCATATGGAATGTTAGCAGTAATGTTTTAGAATTTTTTGTATGTTCTGGTAGATAAAAGAAGGCAGCAGACCAAGGAGTGTGTTTTAGATGAAAATAAACCAGTGTGAGAGCCTATGTGTAGAAAATGATGGCCAACTGACCACTGGGTACCAAGTGCAGTGATGGGTATGGTAGTTACAACCAGTTATGAACCTTGGTGCTCCATGGTAGGTGGCATCCAACATCTGCAAGAAGCTGGCAGGGGTATTCATGTAAATAAAGTCACCATAATCAATGGCTGGTAGGAAAGTAGCAGCTACAAGGCATTTCCTGGCATTCAGAGTTAAGCAAGATCTATTTCTGAAAAATAACCCCCGTTTTAATTTCAATTTCTTTATCAAGCTTTCAACCTGAGGCTTAAAAGAGAGATGTGCATCAATTAAGATTTCCAAGTATTTATAAGAATCCATAAACTCAGTAGGAAAACCAAGCACGGATGAGATAGGGAGAAGAGCTGCTGGCACCAGCTTTCTGTTTGTAACCAGTATCCCCTTGATTTTATCAGCATTTAGCACCAGTTAGAGACGGAACAAGTCAGACTGAATGATGTCAAATACAGACTAGAAGCTGGAAAACCTTGGCACTTGTATTAGCTTGATGATAATCAACTGTATCGTCGGCATAGAGATGCAAGGAGGCGTCAGGAATCTTTTGACATCTTCTTCTTATTATTATTCTTTCAGCTGTTCCCTCTTCAGGGGTCACCACAGCGAGTCATCCTCCTCCACCTCACTCTGTCCTCTGCATCCTCTGTCCTCACTCCAACTACCTTCATGTCCTCTCTAACTGCATCCATATATCTCCTCTTTGGCCTTCCTCTTTGTCTTTTTCCTGGCAGCTGCATTTCTAACATCCTTCTACCAATATACCCACTGTCCCTCCTCTGGACATGTCCAAACCATCTCAGTCTGGCCTCCCTAACTTTATCTCCCAGTTGTTCAACATGTGCTGTACCTCTGATGATCTCATTCCTGATCTTATCCATCCTTGTCACTCCTAAGGAGAACCTCAGCATCTTCATTTCTGCTACTTCCAGTTCTTTCTCCTGTCTTTTTGTCAATGACACTGTCTCCAGACCATACAACATAGCTGGTCTCACCACTGTCTTGTAAACTTTTCCTTTGACCTTTGCTGACACCTTTTTGTCACAAATCACTCCTGAAACTTTTCTCCATCCACTCCATCCTGCCTGGACTCTCTTTTTCACCTCTTTACCACATTCCCCATTTTCCTGGACAGTGGACCCCAAGTACTTGAAGTCCTGCACCTTTGTGACCTCTGCTCCTTGTAGCCTCACTGTTCCACTGGCCTCCCTCTCATTCACACACATGTACTCTGTCTTACTACGGCTGACTTTCATTCCTCTTCTTTCAAGAGCATACCTCCACCTCTCCAAGTTCTCTTCCACTTGTTCCCTGTTCTCACCACAGATCACAATGTCATCTGCAAACATCATAGTCCATGGGGATTCCTGCCTGACCTCATCTGTTAGTCGGTCCATCACCAGAGCAAACAAGAAGGGGCTCAGAGCCGATCCTTGATGCAATCCCACCTCCACCTTGAAGCTATCTGTCACTCCTACAGCACATCTCACCACTGTCCTGCTGTCCTCATACATGTCCTGTACCAGTCTAACATACTTTTCTGCCACTCCAGATTTCCTCATGCAATCACACCTCCTCCCTCGGCACCCTGTCATATGCTTTTTCTAAATCCACAAAGACACAATGGAGTTCTTTCTGACCCTCTCTGTACTTCTCCATCAGCATTCTCAAAGCAAAGATGGCATTTGTGGTGCTCTTTCTTGGCATGAAACCATACTGTTGCTCACAGATAGTCACCTCTTGTCTTAGTCTTGCTTCCACAACTCTCTCCCAGATCTTCATTGTGTGGCTCATCAACTTAATTCCTCTGTAGTTGCTACAACTCTGTACATCACCCTTGTTCTTAAAAATGGGCACAAGCACACTTCTTCTCCATTCCTCAGGCATGTTTTGACCTACATTATTTAAATTGTAAAAAGAGTGGGTCCTAAAACTGAGCCTTGTGGCACAACATTAGTGACCGTTAACATATTGTTGAGTCAAACACATTGCCTCAAATCTGAGAAATAGTTTGAAAACCAATCAACATTGTGATCTGATCCACTACGGAGAAAAATGTGGCATTGGAAATATCCTCCGTACGCCTGTCTGTTCTTGCATGTTGCGAGCACAACTTGAAAAATATATGAGGTACTGACTTCCATTTTGGTGTGGTTGCATTTAGGTATAAGACAGATTCCTTTCAAACTTTTGTCTGTCAGGTCAAAATCCAAGATGGCCACTGCCATATACTGTATATGTAAATTTTGTGAGCTAGATAACGTGGGGGGAAAAAAAACAAACAACGGGCCAACTTCCTTTTATGGCTGCATCTAGGCGTGGTGTCTTTCAAAAATTGGGTTGCCACATCAAAATCAAAGATGGCCACCCCTATTATTTAAGAAAGCTATGCATTCTTGTTTTATATAGACTAAAATTATAGTTTCCTTAAATGGTGGCTAGTGGGGTGGCCAAAGATTAGTGGCCAACAAGGCCACCATTGGCCACCCACTGGCTTTGCCATTATGTCTGGTGGTGGATAAAATTACTCCCTCCATTTGCCGCCATCCATCATTCAGCGCCATCTCAGACAAGAAAAATAAAAAGCTACTTATGTTCTTATACTCAACTCAAAAACTACAAACTATTCAAAATCCTTCAGTGACAAGGGACAATGGCATAGCACCTGGTATGCTTGAAATTGTGCTTGAATTGCAGTTCAGTGTATTACTGTAAAAGGCATGATCTTTATCATGTTTGACTTGTGCTTCAGCTGTTATGGATTTTGGTGCCCTGCGTTTTTTTAATTGCACGAAGGCTGGTTGTTGGTGCAGGTTTTTTTTTCTTATCCTTTCAGCTGTTTCTGCATTGCGTATATTGCATAAAGTTGCTGTTTTCCTTTCCCATGTTTCTGTGTTCAATTGTTATAGCTGTGACTTCATTAAAAACTGCATCTCATAAAGAGGAACTACTCGAACGGGAGATTCAGAAAAGTTCATCAGAGCTCAAAGTGGAAGCTGAAGGTAATGTGATGTGTTTACATGGGTTTTGTTGGATACTATGTAATTGTCAGTGCTGTAAACATATAATTTAAGGCTTGGAATGAAATTCTCCACCCACTGTACTACTTGCTATAAAAAGATCAGTTTATTTGATTCAGCACGAGGAAACATTAAGTATTTGTCAGGCAATACGGTAGTAAGGTTGTCATTATTTATGGTAATCTGAATGTGGTTTAGCTAGCTGCTGTTGTCTTCTGAGCAGAAAGCTCATCTAGGTGAATTAGGTTGTTTTTTTTAACTGCTCAAAGCAAGTCTGGCATTGGAAAATTTGTGTTACAACTCCCAGCATCTCAACATGTCCAGTTATCTTGTATGAAACATAAAACCCTATTGCTTTTGATACCTTTGTGCGTGATTGTAGAGGAAATATACTGAGTATTTAGAACTGTGTATATTTTGCAAGTGTTGAATGAGTGTGCAAGTGGATCAATGAGAATACAATTTAGCACTTTGTAGAACTAAACAAACAAACAAACAAACAAACAAACAAACGAAAAACTAAACAGTGAATGTTGACCATCTTCTATTTATTGAAGGCATTTAAGAATTAGTCCATCTATTTAAAAACATCCTACAGCACTTTCTTATTGTACATCGTATTGCTCTCTGTGTTTGCTGCCATACAGTATCTAGATGTTTTTGTTCTCATATGGTTTTAGCTTCTCTCCATTGGCTCCCAGTCAAATTCAAAATTGAATTCAAAATCTTACTTCTAACCTACAAAGCCCTCAACAACCTAGCTCCATGTTATATTTGAGATCTTTTTGTTCCATATTTTCCTAACAGAGCATTTCGCTTTGAGACTGCAGGCAAGCTTGTGGTTCATAGAGTTTCCAAAAGCAGAATGGGAGGAAGATCTTTCTGTTTTCAGGCTCCTCTCTTGTGGAACCAACTTCCAGTTTCTGTCCATGAGGCTGACATGTTGTCCAGTTTTAAGACTGGTCTTAAGACTTTCCTTTTGATAAATCCTATAATTAGGGTTGGCTTGTTATGCTGCAATAGTCTTAGAGGAACTGGAGGAAAAATTGACCTAATTTCCTTAAATGAATTGTTAAAATTAAATAGTTTTAATTTTATACTATTTCTATCTTAACTGGTAATTCTCGACCTGCCATTGTGTATCTGTTCCTCCTTCTTGTTCCTACCAAACCCAGCCGGTCGAAGCAAATGGCCACTTGTCGTGAGCCTGATTCTGCCAAAGGTTTCTTTCTCATGAGGGAGTTTTTCCTTCCCATTGTCACCTTCATGCTTGCTCAAGATGACAGTTCTGTGATGAAGTTAAATTCAAAGCAGTCTGTTCCTCAGATAATTA
>JBBPBX010033113.1:0-14219 GCA_038048925.1 Garcialebias charrua | reverse complement strand
TAAATTAATTAACATTAATTACTATTACTACTTATTATTATTGTTAATTTTTATTATTATTATTATAGTTAATTAGTATGAATTATTATTGATTAATATTATTATATGGAAAGGGCTTCCCTGCTCGAGTTGCTGCCCCCACGACCTGATTCTGAAACAAGCGGAAGATGATGGATGGATGGATGGGATAAGTATTAAGGGGTCTGTCAACCTCAATCAAAGGAATTGAACTTTGGAATAATTTGGAAACTGGTATTAAAAATGCTAAATCAATTACCATTTTTAAAAATATGATCAAAACAAATTTCTTGCAAAAATGTAAATGATAACAATATTGTGTAATAGATGTCTTATTTGTAATTTTCTTTCTTGGAATTATGAGTTGTTTTCTTTTCTTCAATCTGTAACTTCTTAGATTGATTTTTTTTTCTTTTTGTTCCTTTTGTCTTGTTTGAATTATCTTTGTAATAGGGGGCAGAAAAAATAAGATTTATTCTTCTTTCTGCATCCCTTCATTTTACTTTTATACTGTACGCTCTAATATATGAGATTGTTTTTGTGTGTGTGTTGTATTTAAAATGAATTAAAAAATTTTTTTTTGAGAGAACATCACTTCAAAATTGATCTGGTTATTCTAGGCACAACTTTTAAGATTTTTTTTCTGCCTGTTTCCTTGGACATTAAAAAAACTCAACAACATTGTTAAATAAAGTTGGTGAAAGATGATCAGCATGAGATAAAAGCCAACGTATCAATCAGTGACCAAAAAGCCTTTTTTTCTTCTTTTTTTGGATGATATTTGCAAACAAATAAATAAGTACATAAATAAATAATTCCGCACACCCTGAACAAGTTCTTTATGGATTTGTTTTATCTGCTTGCCAATTTGAGTGGCAGGTACTGACAACCTCATGGTGGCAGTGTTGCATCAACTTGCATCAACAGTCACACGCTGCGCGCGCACACAGAGGCACACACACATACAAGGGCCAGGTCAGTCCAGAGCATTATGGACTTATTTAGACATGTATTCAATAAAAAAAGAGAATCATGCAGGAGCAAAGAAAGAAAAACAGGTTTGTCTTGACTTAAGTTGAATAGGAAAGACAAAACTGAAGGCCAAGATAAAAAAAAAATGTAATGAACAAGACCCTAAAATAAGAGAAGTAAATGAATGATAAATGAATGTGGGGGGCTAGATAAAATCTAACTTTAAGTGATATATGGTGTCAATTAAATTTTGTTTAAGAGAAGATTTATCTGCAGGGATGGAGAAGTTAAGTGATTAAATGGGAATCTGAGTGAGAGATGGAGGGGTGTGTGTATGAGAGAGAGAGAGAGAAGAGAGAGAGAGAGAGAAGAGGCAGGGGGAAGCAGAGAGTTAGAGGATAAAAGAGAGAACAGCTCTGGCTCAATCACAACATCTCTCTGCCAGACAGAGAGGAGTCCAGGACACACACACAAACACACACACTCACAGAGACACACACATTTTGAACCAGCTGTTTGGAGCTGCAGCTCTGGATGTTTGGACTTGATGCATTTACACATGGAGGACTCTGGAGTGGCTTTGGCGTCAGGATTTATCTTTTAACTTGTGTTCGCGTTAGAGAGGAGACTACAGCTGTGAGAAAATCTCCCTGGTTCCCATCGTCAGCGTCTTACCTGTAGCATCATGCTGTTTTGGGGATGACTTTGGTCTGTGTGTGAAAGCACCTGAGTGTCTGTCAAAATGACAGTTCCCATGTTGAAGATCGGTGCTGTGCTCAGCACCATGGCTATGGTAACCAACTGGATGTCCCAGACTCTGCCTTCACTGGTTGGACTCAACGGAACCGTCATCTCCTCTGAGGGGACACACGAGCGCATCATTAGTGTATGTATTGTCATGCACACACTGCACGAGGAACTAGTAGTATGACTTTTGTGCAAAAGCCATAAACCGTGCTCATTTTTGGTTTGACGGCTTTGAAAAATGACATGAACTTTGCAATGAAGGTTTATTATTTGATTTATTTCTGCTGTATAGTGGAATAACACACACTCACAATGCACATAAATAAGCACTCTAATGTGATTTTTGATCACAAGATTAATGTTCCCCTTTTAAATTGAAAAATAATAAAAACACCAATGAAATAAAGAACAGAAAATGCATCAACAGACTCCGAAATGTTCATTATGCATGCAAAATATTTGTCTGTTTATTGTGAATAATATTTTATATAAACGTTAAAAAAGCAATAGAAAAAGATTTGGAACACAAATAGGGAAAATTAAATCTCTTAAGGCTGAAAGTGTGGAGAATAAATGGTGCTAATTTACCAATCAATGAATAAATAACTTAAATTTATGACTAAGGCTCATAAATAACACACACATGCAGAAGAAATCCCACTGCTGCACAAACGGGGATTGCTCTGTCTCAGACTTACAGGAGTGATATTTCTCCTGGGGAGGGCTGACTCACCCCTGGGACAGCCAACAATTTGTTGCCTTAGCAACACCTTGGCAACCCTGGACATGGAGCTGCTGGTCCACTGCACACATGATGCAGGACAAACCTGCATGTGGGCCAGTTGTTGTGTGTTTGTGATCAAATTCTGACTCATATTTCTACACAGCTCTGCATTAAAGTGAGGACAAATCAGAATTCTGGCTTCAAGTTGTGTGCAGACCAAATAAATGCACTCTCAAAGTGATGATTGCAGGATTACGTGATTGCTTGTGTGCTTGGGCTTTGCACAGTTTGGCTCCAGAAGACCTCCTCATCTGATATGTATTGGTATTTTGCAAGTTCAGCAAAGTACAAGCGGTCTCACGCAAGCAGACGCCCACACACAAACACAGCACGAGGACAGATGGAGATGTTAGAGGGGACGTTGTGTTACTTGAGAGCCGTGTTTATTCGCAGTTTATTGACAGGAATTGTAAGCTGTTGTGTTTCTGTGAACCTATTCTGTTGCATGAAGCAAGGGCACTTGTTTGCAGTCTTTACACACTGCGATATAAAAGTAAAATGTGCTGACATAATGTTTACTTACCGTATTTTCTGACGTATAAGTCGCTCCAGAGTACAAGTTGCATCAGTCAAAAAAAGTATCACGAAAAGGAAAAAAAAAAAACATATATAAGTCGCTTCAGCGTATAAGTCACATTTATTATGCATCACCACTGACCCGTCGTATTTATTATGCGTTTATTTAATGGTCAAAACAGCTTCATTTTGCCTGGGTGGTGCGGTGCCATCCATCCATCCATCAAACAGAATCATAATAAGATTCAGAATCAGAATAAACTTTATTATCATTGCACCGAGATACAACGAGAACATGTATGTACAGTCGTCCAAAAGATGGGCGGAGTGCACAAAGCTGCTGCTAATTAGCGTGGCCTTCTTATTCTTCATTAGAGTTATATTTTTGCTTGGATGAGAAAAGAAAACATGAAGAGAGACGGTATTAAAAATAAGATCTCTCTGCATGATTTGAGGCATAAAAAAAACACAGCAAAGCAACATAAATAGACGTGATACATGTGCATATAGGCCAGTGAAGACATTGCATTTTAAGGGAAGGTTGTAGCATAGTCCAGAGCCCCCATTCTCAGCCACTGTCCAGATAAGAGGTGTTATTTATCATCAGCTCGGATGGTTTCGTCACATGTCCACGGCCTCGGGAAAGGGAGGCGTGAAGAGACAGACAAAGCTTTTTTTGTGTTTTTTTTTTTTTTTTTTTCAAAACATGCCAAGAGGAGTTGAGATAAGTCAGCCATCAAGGCCACAGTTTGGGTCAGGCAGAACTCATAAATTGCAGTTTTTGCCTTTTAAAGTCTCACTGGTACAATTCTCTCACTTCTGGCACTCGACGGAGCAGCAGCTTCCCTCCTTCTCTCCTGAGTTTTCCTCTCCCTGCTTTGCCACTTTGTCTTGTCTAAAGTTTTTATTTTTTTCAGTGCTCGCTCGAACGTAAATTCTCGATGGATCTGGTTTTGTGGGCTATTAACTCTATTGATAAAACATTTTCTACGAAGCGTTCCGGTCCTGGGGAACTGGCTTGCCCTTTGCAGTCGCATCCTGCCGGGTATATCATGGATTCCTGGGGCAAATGGAAGACGTTATGCATGGACATGCTTTCTGTCGAGGATGTGGAGGAGATATTCATAATTGGAATTATGATAGCAGGTGCTCTGCCTTTTGGCTTGTGTGGAGTTCTCTTCAATCGGCAAATCAAGAAGACTTCCGAGGCGATCAACGCGCTGACTAAGCTTCTTTCTCAGACCGAGTCTGTGATCCGAGCTGTGACATTGATGAACCAGCTGCTTTATGATTTGAATTGCAAGGTGGATGCGGCAGAGGACCGTAGACCACCGGTAAGGTTCGGGACTCGTGTGCAGCACCCAGGAGGGTCACATCTGGAGGTTGATTCATAGTTCGGGTCAGTGGAAAAGTTTCCCATAATTTGGAGTGTATTGGATTCCAGACAGCCACCAGGACTTCAAGGCCACAGCAAGAACACTGTGAGCCTGCCCTAAAGATAATCCATGCTAATCTAATCGGACTCCCTGAGTCAGCCGGGACAGGCTGACAACAAAAATCTCTGGAGTGGAGCAACTGAAGAAATGGAGCTTCTGTTATACCCCCGCTCCCCCCTCCCCAGAGAACTGTACTGTGTCCTCTGAGACAGATAAGGCTGGCTGATCACGTCATTATCAGAACTCTGGCTAATCTGAATGGAGCTCATGGACTTATCTCATTCCTTCGCCCTCAAACGCAAATGTGATTTGTCTTAAATGTGTGCTTACTGGTAGAGTTTTTTGATGTCTCATATGGTGTCCTAAAAGACAAAATGTGATATATATTTTTTGTAATACCAACGCTATTACCCTTATGGCTCTTTCCTTGTTTTCACACCTGTAACCTTCGTCCCAATAGGGATGGGAGAGGTCGCGCTGAAGGACAAAATGTGTTATATCTTTTGATATCTCATATGGTGTCCTAAAAGACAAAATGTGATATATCTTTTTTTGTTATACCAACGCTATTACCCTCATGGCTCTTTCCTTGTTTTCACACCTATAATCTTCATCCCGATACGGAAGGGAGAGTCCTTCCACGCTGAAGGACAAAATGTGTTATATCTTTTGATGTCTCATATGGTGTCCTGATAGCAGCAGCTTCACACACGTAGTCCCCTTCAGGATGACTGTGCGTACATATTCACGTTGTACTAGTGCAAACTTGTGCAATGTTAATAAAAGTACTCTGACTCTGACTCTGATGGTGACTCCAAACAGCTGAATTGATTCCTTACGCCAAAACTCAAGTGCACAGCTTTCTCCAAGATCCAAGGAACCAAGATGGCACCTTTGTTTATGGTACGTCGTCTACCTGCTCTCCTGTACTTTTTACTGTTGTTCGTGTTTTGCCTTTTTTTCATCGATGATGCATCCTCGCTTCTGGTCTATGATCGCTCAACTCTTCTAAGTATACGAGACTCGCTACTCAACACACCGACTACGGACAAATATGGACATTTTAAGCCTCCACCACCTCCACCTTTCCTGGTGTCTGTTCCAGCCTTCCTACACCGTAACGCCAGCACGTCGCCACGTAACAAGCGACGCAAAAGACGTGGAACAAGAGCGGGAGTCATGGTGAGATTTAAAAAGGATCTCTCTCACAGTACGGCTACGGCTGATTTACCTCCTGAATTCAGCGTCTTTGATGTCCATCGTTCATTGATTCATCGCCATCGCTGCCTTGTTGCTGTCAATCATAATGTCAGCGATCAGTATCCATCTTGTCCCCCGTTGAGGACACTGAAGCGAGGTTGCGTTAAACAAAACCTCCGCCCGCTCGCTCAAGCTGCGGGTGACGTAACTGGCTGTGTTCCAGTACGTGCAGCACTGTTTAACGCCCGATCGATCACTAATAAAACTTTTATATTAAGTGATTTGATCTCAACTCATCGTCTGGATCTGTTTCTGATTACTGAAACCTGGCAAAAATCACACGACAACAGTTCCTTCTCTGAACTCCTCCCATCTGGCTGCTCCTACCTGAGCGCTCCGCGCGGGTCTGGAAGAGGGGAGGGCCTGGCTGCTGTGTTCAGTGATACGTTCAAGTGCCGCCTGTTGCCTCAGAAAATCTACAACAGCTTTGAAATTATGCTGTTTGTGCTGGAATCTGCTAAACCTCTGCTGTGTGGGCTCATTTATCAGCCACCACAATATAATAAGGACTTTCTCAGTGAGTTTTCAGAACTACTGGCTGAACTGCTGCCAAAATTTGACTCCCTGCGTTTTTGTAGAGATTTCAACGCACATATCTGCTGCCCAAGTAATCAACTTGGAAGTGAGTTTCAGGACCTTCTGGACTCTTCTAACCTGTCGCAATCTGTCTCAGGGGCCACGCACAGTCAGGGTCATACACTGGACTTAATTATCTCCCACGGCCTTCACATATCTGCTGTGGAGATTCTGGACACCTGTATTTCAGACCACTTTCCCATCTTATTTGAATTTTCCACCCCTCCTGCACCGAAGGCTGTTCTCCCAGCACATCTCTGCCGCTCCATCACCCCATCCATTCAAAGTCAGTTCACTGATGCCTTTAAGAGCACTGACTTATGCTCTGCTGTCAGCCTGGACCCATCTCTACATCCTGAGGACTTCATCACCTCCTTCCATCACACCTGCACAACGATCTTGGACTCCATCACTCCTCTCAAACAGGTTTCTTCAAAGATCAAACCACCTCCATGGCTCAACGAAACAACGCGGGCTCTTCGACAACGCTGCAGGAAAGCAGAGCGAAAATGGAGGCAACACCGGCTTCATGTGTCCCAGGGAATACTGAGAGACTGTCTCTGTGATTATCAAAATGCTGTTAAGCAGGCCAAGTCACAGTACCTCTCCAATTTAATCTCCACTAGCTCCAACCGGCCGAGGACGCTATTTAGCACAATCCAGTCTGTCATTAATCCCTCTGTCAATGTTCTGAAAACTGCCACACAGTCTACCTGTGACGACTTTCAGAGCTATTTTGTCAACAAAATTGACTCTATCAGGCAGAACATTGTCAGCCCATCAAACACTGTCCAATCATGTGCGTCTGCAATAACCACCGCTGTTTTTGACGAGTTCGACCTGGTTTCACTGCCTCACCTCATCAAGGTGGTTCAGCAGATGAAACCAACAAACTGTTCTCTGGACATCATTCCCTCTAAAATGCTCAAACAGTCCTTTGATGTAATTGGTCCTTGTGTTTTGTCATTTATTAACAGCTGTCTATCTTCAGGTTATGTGCCATCTGCTTTCAAACACGCTGTGGTCAGGCCTCTTCTTAAAAAACCAGGCCTAGATCCTACAGCTCTAATTTCAGGCCAGTTTCTCATCTGCATTTTTATCGAAGGTCCTGGAAAAGGTTGTTTTTATTCAACTTCAATCTTTTTTAGAGCACAACAACCTGTTTGAAAAATTTCAGTCTGGTTTCAGAGCCCGTCACAGCACTGAATTAGCAGTGCTCAAAGTGCAGAATGACATTCTTCTGTCTCTGGATGCAAAAAACCCTGTGTTGCTGGTGATGTTAGACCTCTCAGCAGCTTTTGACACCGTCGACCATCAGGTACTAATCAACCGCTTGTCTCAGCTGGTTGGCCTCCAGGGAGCTGTGCTAGAATGGTTCAGATCTTACCTAACTGGGAGAACTTTTTCTGTCATGATAGGTGATCTGTCCTCCTCTTCATCAACCCCTCTCACCTCTGGCGTACCACAGGGATCCATTCTGGGGCCAGTCCTCTTCTCTCTTTACATGCTGCCATTAGGATCAATCATTGCACGTCATAATCTGTCTTTTCATATGTATGCAGACGATTTACAAATCTATCTGCCAGTCACTCCCAACCCCTCACTCAGTTCAAACACTCTTGTCAACTGCTTAAATGACATTAAGCACTGGCTCTCTCAAAACTTCCTCCACCTAAACACAGATAAAACTGAATGCATTTTATTTAGTGCCCCCGGTGACACCAGCAACATCCTTCCCAGTCCCAGTTTTGGTTTTCCCCTCCCCCACTTCAACCCGGTGGTCAGAAATCTTGGAGTGCAGCTTGACTCCAACTTAAAGCTTGATAAACAGATCAGTTCTGTTGTCAAAACCAGCTTCTTTCAGCTCCGTCTGCTCTCTAAAGTAAAGTCACTCCTCAGCCGTAGTGATCTGGAGAAGGCCATCCATGCCTTTGTGACCTCCAGACTTGACTATTGTAATGCTTTGTATGTTGGAATTAATCAATCTTCCATCTCCCGTTTACAGCTTGTACAGAACTCTGCCGCCCGCTTTTTGACCAACACACGAAAATATGAACACATCACTCCTGTCCTGTCCTCTTTACACTGGCTCCCGGTTCAGTTCAGGATACAGTTCAAGCTGCTGCTGTTTGTTTTCAAAGCTCTGAATGGACTTGCACCTCTGTACATCTCAGAACTTTTGAAAGTCCATCAGCCCGGCAGAGCTTTACGATCTGCCAGTCAACACCTGCTGGAGGTGCCTCGCTCAAGGTACAAACAATGGGGAGACCGGTCCTTTTCTGTTGCCGGCCCAAAAGCCTGGAACAGCCTCCCCCTTGAGCTGCGTGCCACCTCTGATCTGACTCTGTTCAAAACCAGACTGAAGACCCACTTGTTCAAAAAAGCTTTCAGTGTGTAACTTTTATTACTTTGGTATTTTAGTATGTAGCTTTTTTATTTCCATTGCCTCCTTTTATTGCTGTTACTTTTATTCTATTTTCACTGATTTATTGTACCGGTTTTTATATTTTCTGTCCTGTTAAGCACCTTGGTCAATGCAAGGCATTGTGGGAAGGTGCTATACAAATAAAGTTTATTATATTATTATTATTCCCAACCATTCATGGGTGCTGCCAGAAAGTTCACAGTCCTGATAACAGCCTGCTCCAACTCTGACGCAGCTCCACATAATTCAGTCTGAGTGCTGCTAAGCTTCGACACATCCACACAAATTTGTAGACAATCCAGATTTCACCAACCCAAACAGCAAAATTCAGTTGTCATCATGAATCCAATTTGTTTCCGTCGAGGTGAGAGGGTCCTCCTTACCCTGACTCCTGTCGGGAGAAATTGATCCATTTTGTTGAGAGACCAACTGATCAAATCCTTTGAATGCAGGAAAAAAGAGGCTCTTTAAGGGTTCACAAGACAAAAGAGAGCAAGCAGGGAAGTGGGGGGACTTAGCACAGGGAGAAACGTCTGTCTTCACCGGAGCACAGAGAGAGGAAAAAAAAATGCAGCCGGAGCCGCTAGCTGTCCAGCGTTCTTCCGCCTGTACCAGCTGAGTGAAGCAAGCATGCACGGGAAGACTCACTGTTGCAGTTCTTAGAAATTTAACCAGATTAACACTTAAAAACAATTATTTGTTTGCTCAACATTATAGCAAATGTGTGTTTCAGTTTAACTTTACCTTAATAAATGCACCTTAATGGTCAAAACAGCTTCATTTTGCCTGGGTGGTGTGGTGCCATCCATCCATCCATCCATCGTGGCTGGAGCTGCTAGCTCTCCAGCATTCCTCAACCTGCACTGGCTGAGTGAAGAGAGTATGCACGAGAGGACTCACTGTTGCAGTTCTTAGAAATTTAATATCAGTCAAAAATTGTGTTATGAATATGGAAAAAATACGCATATAAGTTGCTTTGGTGTATAAGTTGCAGGACTGACAAATCTATGCAAACGCTGCAACTTACACACCAGAAAGTACGGTATTAGCAATTTGCAAAATGAAGTTCTTGTATTTGCAGGGTATGAAATCCTATAGTCTTAAGTTGTCCACTTTTTAATTACACTGAAGAGAAGACCCCAGCATTGTTTATAAACTCTTCCCATCCATGTCTAAAATGTACAAATCCCCCCTTTCTTTGTTGACCTCATTAAATATGTCTGTTTTGTCACCACACCAAACCCAGATTACATCATTTTCTAGCATGCCTCAACACTCTACTCTTCATATCCATCACATCTCCGTCCTCCCAGCTCCCTCCTTAGTCATTATTTTTTGTTTTTAGGTTTGTAGAGCAGCTTCACTGCCTGCTGACAGGTTGGGTGAGCATCTCATTGAGCTCCTCAGCTCAGCTTCATTGTTCCAAAGTGTAAGCAGTAACTAGGTCAAAGAGACTCCAGCGAAATGTTACCACCAAAAGCTCACATTCTCACGTGCTCGCTGCCAAGATGCTTCACGAAGCCGCTTCAGATGAACAACTGGCTGCTGTCTGAGAAAAGCCTAATGTAGCTCCAAACCAGACAGAAAGAATAAACTAAATGAAAAGAGAACTAGATGTAAGACGGTGGCAGCATTTATTCTGTCATAAAATTTACCTCAACAAATGCAAGATCTATAAACTGACAATGTAAAAGTTGATATAATTGCTTTTTTTCATATTGAGGATAAGTTGCTGTTGTCAACAGAGCAAAAATGATAATAAAAATAACATTCCTTAAAATAATGCATGTTGCCATCAACCTTATTATCTTTCTTTAATTTACTGCCTTGATCTTATTGTTAAGCACTTTGGTAACAGCTGCTGTTTCAAAAGTGCTTCATAAATAAATCTGACTTGACTTTTGGCCAACATTTTGCAGCTCTTGTGTCAAAGTATACTGTATGTTAGAAACGACTCTTAGCTGCTACAACACCAGGTTTTTGCTCAACATCTGTAAAGCATTTCCATTATCACACACCTTTTGTGGCTGTGGGTGTTAATGAAAGGAGAGTTTCCAATATTTCACAGTTTGAGTTTAAGTTAATTGGTTGTTTTTTTCAATTTTCAATTCAGGTGAATTTTACAAAACTTTATGTAAAAAATGTCAGCTCTAAAGAATCTGTTTCCTTCACTGTCACACTTTACACTAAACCACTAACTACTTTGTAACTTAGACACTTGGAAAACGAGAGTGTTCAGAAAAGGCAACAGGCTTTTTTATTATTATTAAGTGTTCTGATTGAAACAGTCATTGTCACCCTGTCGAGCACCTGTTGTCATCAATTATTTATTAAAAACTTGAAAACTTGAGGTTTCTTTATTAGAATTAGATCCTAACCTCTTGTAACTGCAACTTACTTTCCCTCCATTGACATTATTCACATGAACGCTCCTACAAGCACCCTGCAGATGTTGGTCATTGTCTATCACGGTGCATTAAGATTCATAACTGCTGTAACTTCCGTTCCACCACTGCACCCTATATTCACTGGTGGTTAACTGGTCACCATTAACTTCACGCAGACTCTCTCACTGGTAATTTTCATATTTAAATCACTTCTTGGTCTGCTGCCTTCATACATCTCCTCCTACATGTCTCTGCGTGAGTGCAGCTACAGCGTGTGCTGTCAGGACATGATTACCTGCAGTGTTCCCTCAGTGAGGACTGAACTTGGCAAAAGGGCCTTCTCCTACTCCGCCCCTGTTTCCTGAAATATCTTGCAAAGAGATTTGAAGCTCTTGACCTTGACCTCTCTAAGAGTCTTCAAACATCTGTTAAGTTCCGGGCAAAACCCAACACAGACATGTTCCTGTTTTTAGCATTTTTCATCACGTTATAATGTAACTGTTTTTGTTTCACATTTTATATAATTTCTTTCATTTAATTTTTTCTGAATTTATATGCTTTCTTTTATGGTTGTCTACTGTGTTGTCATCTGTGTTCTTTGTTAAAATCAGCTCTTGTAAATGAGTCCTCGAGGCTAAATGAGGCTAACTTGAATTAACACTGTAAGCCAATGCGAGCAAGAAGATGCTTAAAGTGCAGAATAAGAACTGGGGACACTGCAAAGGGCCGAAATGCAATCAAAAACACATGTGTTGGACTGAACAAAAATATGTTGTGTACCCTGAGATGAAATGAAAAGAGTAGAACATGTGATTTTATTTTGAGCCACTCTTGGTTTTGTTGAGCCTCTGCTGTTGTCTTCCTGCAGTGACTTCATTAACACTGAGCCTGTTTGTGTGCAGGGGTTGTACCCGGGATCAGAGGAAGGCTGGCAGGTGTACAGCACCGCCTCAGATCCTGACGGAAGATGCGTGTGCACGGTCGTCGCACCTGCACGAATCCTATGCAAACGAGACCCTCGGAATCGACAGCTTCGCTCGCTGACAGAACAGGTCTGTGTGTGTGTGTATGTGTGTGTGTGTAGGTGTGTGTGTGTGTGTAGGTGTGTGTGCGTGCGTGTATGCGTGTGTGTGTTTGTGGTTGAGTGATTCTTGAGTTCATCACGGTTTGATCCAGTGGTCAGCATTGTAATGAATGGAAGATGTAGAGCCAGATACAACATTAACTAGAGAAATTGCATCTCATGCGAAAATGCAGTGTGTATGCTTATTGATGAAGAACCTGCTGAAAACAGCTGAAATTAGCTAAAAACATGCTTAAATGTACCAGTAGGTGAAATGAAAGAATAATCCTAAATTAGTAGAAGAATACAGAAAGGACACATATTTGCTGAATTAGGTTTAAATAAACAGACATGAGCACAAAAATGAGTAAATCAGCTTAAAAAAGGCTAAAATTTGCATGAAAAAGCTAAATAGCTGAAATAGCGAAAATGGCTATAACTAACTGAAAAAAGCTAAAAGGAGCACAAGAAGCTGAAATTAGTAAAAATAAGATCTTTAGGCTGAAAGTCGTAGGAATTACCAAGGAAAAACTTGAATTAAGTAGAAAACAGCTGAATTTAGCTATATAAAAAAAAAACTAACAAGGTAGCTGAAAAGGGAGAACAAGCTTGAATTTGCATAAGAAAGCAGAAAGAACACAAGTTTGCCTAGTATGGCTGAAAGAAGCAGAATTAAGCACAAAAAGTAGAAATTATCTAAAAAAAATTGAAATTAGCAAGGAACAGTGGAAAAGTAACTAAACAAAGCTGAAATTATTAGAAGGGTGTGGAGAGAGCAAATTTTTTGCTGAATTTGGCTGAACACAGTTTAAATGAGTCCAAAAATTTGGAATTAGTTGAAAAAGCCTAAATTAGCATAAAAACGGCTAGTAGCTGAAATACAAAAAAAAAAATGAAACTAGCAAAAATAATATGAAAGGAGTATATATAACAAGCTGAAATTAGCGGGAAGAAGATAGAAGCACAAAAATATTGTAGTTAGCAGAAAGAATGTAAAAGGAGCACAAAACAGCTGAACAAGTTGAAATTAGCTGAAAAAAGTTTTAATTTGCACAAGGAAGCTAAAAGAAGCTGAATTAGAACAAAATGTGTAAGGAGCAGTAAAGGTTGTAAACAAATCTAAATATTTGAAGGATGCAAAATTAACTCAATTAATTTTCTGTGAGGAATAAAATGACAGAAAAAAGCAAAATATTTCAAAAAGCTAACGTTGCACCATTACCAAAAGTCAATGTAGCATTGTCTTGAAAGAGCTGAACGTTTTGTTGACATATCTTAAACTGCAGAACGAGAATCGTGCCGAAAAATGTCCATCCATCCATCCATCTTCTTCCGCTTATCCGGGGTCGGGTCGCGGGGGTAGCAGCCTAAGTAGGGAGGCCCAGACTTCCCTCTCCCCAGCCACTTGGAGCAGTTCCTCCGGGGGAATCCCAAGGCGTTCCCAGGCCAGCCGAGAAACATAGTCCCTCCAGCGCGTCCTGGGTCTTCCTCTGGGTCTCCTCCCGGTGGGACGTGCCCGGAACACCTCACCAGGGAGGCGTCCAGGAGGCATCCTAACCAGATGCCCGAGCCACCTCAACTGGCTCCTCTCGATGTGGAGAAGCAGCGGCTCTACTCCGAGTCCCTCCCGGATGACTGAGCTTCTCACCCTATCTCTAAGGGAGAGTCCAGCCACCCTGCGGAGAAAACTCATTTCAGCCGCTTGTATCCGAGATCTTGTTCTTTCGGTCATAACCCAAAGCTCATGACCATAGATGAGGGTGGGAACGTAGATCGATCGGTAAATTGAGAGCTTTGCCTTTTGACTCAGCTCTCTCTTCACCACGACAGACCGGTACAGCGCCCGCTTCACTGCGGACGCTGCACCTATCCGCCTATCGATCTCACGCTCCAGTTTTCCCTCATTCGTGAACAAGACCCCGAGATACTTAAACTCCTCCACTTGGGGCAGGACCTCCTCCCCGACCCGGAGAGGGCATGCTACCCTTTTCCGGCTCAAGACCATGGCCTCGGATTTGGAGGAACTGATCCTCAT
>JBBPBX010033112.1:19864-33457 GCA_038048925.1 Garcialebias charrua | reverse complement strand
ATGGGAAGATGGAAGGATTACTTTGAGGAGCTAATGAATGAAGAGAATGAAAGAGAAAGAAGAGTGGAGGTCATAGAAACTGTGGACCAGGAAGTGGGAAAGATTAGTGAGGGTGAAGTCTGGAAAGCTCTGAAAAGAATGAAGAAGGGGAAGGCAGTAGGACCTGATGACATACCAGTGGAGGTTTGGAAATGTCTTGGAGAGATGGCAGTGAGGTTTTTGACTCAAATATTTAATGGAATATTTGAGGGTGAGAAAATGCCTGAAGAATGGAGAAGAAGTGTGCTGGTTCCCATTTTTAAGAACAAGGGTGATGTACAGAGTTGTAGCAACTACAGGGGAATTAAGTTGATGAGCCACACGATGAAGATCTGGGAGAGAGTTGTGGAAGGACGCTGATGGAGAAGTACAGAGAGGGTCAGAAAGAACTCCACTGTGTCTTTGTGGATTTAGAAAAAGCATATGACAGGGTGCCAAGAGAGGAGGTGTGGTATTGCATGAGGAAATCTGGAGTGGCAGAAAAGTATGTTAGACTGGTACAGGACATGTATGAGGACAGCAGGACATGTATGAGGACAGCAGGACATGTATGAGGACAGCAGGACATGTATGAGGACAGCAGGACATGTATGAGGACAGCAGGACATGTATGAGGACAGCAGGACATGTATGAGGACAGCAGGACATGTATGAGGACAGCAGGACATGTATGAGGACAGCAGGACATGTATGAGGACAACAGGACATGTATGAGGACAACAGGACATGTATGAGGACAGCAGGACATGTATGAGGACAACAGGACATGTATGAGGACAACAGGACATGTATGAGGACAGCAGGACATGTATGAGGACAACAGGACATGTATGAGGACAACAGGACATGTATGAGGACAACAGGACATGTATGAGGACAACAGGACATGTATGAGGACAACAGGACATGTATGAGGACAACAGGACATGTATGAGGACAGTAGGACAGTGGTGAAATGTGCTGTAGGAGTGACAGATAGCATCAAGGATCGGATCTGAGCTAGAGTAGCATTTGGGCCTAAAAAAAATCCAGTCAGGCCTGAACTCGTTGACTTTTTTTCTGAGTACGGATTGTTTTTTTTTAAATATTACAGTATTCAACTTTAAACTGTTTATTTACACAACAGGTGATGAGATGAGCATGAGTGTGATTGCAACGGAGAAGTGGATGTGGCAGAGAGTGGAGATCATGACAGGCTGCAGGAGGGAGGTTCTCCCTGCACCTGTGGGCTGCACACAGGTACAGAAGGTGCTAAATTATTTAAAATAATTCATTTTAAATTAAAAATTCCATGCCGCTCGTGCAGCTCATCCATCAATCAGCCATTTGTGTCATGTCCAATCTTACTTTGAAAAACAGCCAAAAGAGCGAGGCCGCGCAAGTCGAACCGCGAAGTAGCGAGAGACTACGGTAGAACCAGTAGGAATAAATATTTCAGAATAATCTAATATAATGTAGAAACTAAATTTAAATCTTTTTTTTTTTACTGTGTAGTAAACATGTAATTAAAAATATCCAGTGTTCATAATAGGACTTGCTAAAAAGCAGTTTCAAATGTCAGTAAGTAAAATAATGCATATCAAGGCAATTAAACACATCTATGCAAAATTTGGGTTAAATTATTTTAAAAAAATTACAAGATGTAAATTTAACCTACACCAAATTACCAGTAAGTTCAAGTTGTGACATATTAGTCACATATTAGACATATTAGTCTTAGAGGTGTAAAATGCAAGTTTACACTTAGTAGGAAGTGTGTTTTTAATATCCATACACTGATAATAATAATAATAATAATAATAATAAACTTTATTTGTATAGCACCTTCCTACAATGCCTTGCATTGACCAAGGTGCTTAACAGGATAAAAAGATGAATAAACTGGAACAATAAATCAATGAAAATAGAATAAGAAACAACAGCAATAAAAGAAGGCAATGGAAATAAAAATGCTACATACTAAAATACCAAAAGTAATAAAAGTTACACACTGAAAGCTTTTTTGAACAAGTGGGTCTTCAGTCTGGTTTTGAACAGAGTCAGATCAGAGGTGGCACGCAGCTCAAGGGGGAGACTGTTCCAGGCTTTTGGGCCGGCAACAGAAAATGACCGGTCTCCCCATTGTTTGTACCTTGAGCGAGGCACCTCCAGCAGGTGTTGACTGGCAGATCGTAAATCTCTGCCGGGCTGATGGGCTTTCAAAAGTTCTGAGATGTAGAGAGGTGCAAGTCCATTCAGAGCTTTGAAAACAAACAGCAGCAGCTTGAACTGTATCCTGAACTGAACCGGGAGCCAGTGTAGAGAGGACAGGACAGGAGTGATGTGTTCATATTTCCGTGTGTTGGTCAAAAAGCGGGCGGCAGAGTTTTGAACAAGCTGTAAACGGGAGATGGAGGATTGATTAATACCAACATACAAAGCATTACAATAGTCAAGTCTGGAGGTCACAAAGGCATGGATGGCCTTCTCCAGATCACTACGGCTGAGGAGTGACTTTACTTTAGAGAGCAGACGGAGCTGAAAGAAGCTGGTCTTGACAACAGAACTGATCTGTTTATCAAACTTTAAGTTGGAGTCAAGCTGCACTCCAAGATTTCTGACCACCGGGTTGAAGTGGGGGAGGGGAAAACCAACACTGGGACTGGGAAGGATGTTGCTGGTGTCACCAGGTGCACCAAATAAAATGCATTCAGTTTTATCTGTGTTTAGGTGGAGGAAGTTTTGAGAGAGCCAGTGCTTAATGTCATTTAAGCAGTTGACAAGAGTGTTTGAACTGAGTGAGGGGTTGGGAGTGACTGGCAGATAGATTTGTAAATCGTCTGCATACATGTGAAAAGACAGGTTATGACGTGTGATGATTGATCCTAATGGCAGCATGTAAAGAGAGAAGAGGACTGGCCCTAGAATAGATCCCTGTGGTACGCCGGAGGTCAGAGGGGTTGATGAAGAGGAGGACAGATCGCCTATCATGACAGAGAAAGTTCTCCCAGACAGGTAAGATTTGAACCACTCAAGCACAGCTCCCTGGAGGCCAACCTGCTGAGACAAGCGGTTGATTAGTACCTGATGGTCGACGGTGTCAAAAGCTGCTGAGAGGTCTAACATCACCAGCAGAGCAGGGTTTTTTGCATCCAGGGACAGAAGAATGTCATTCTGTACTTTGAGCAGTGCAGATAATGATGATTGTAGATAGGAACAATGAACTCAAAGCCCATGTTTGTCCTAGGAGTACTGTTTGAAATATTTCAAATATTGATTATGGTAAATGAACTGTACTGTACTTATATACACTGGACTGTACTTATATACACTGGACTGTACTTATATAGCACCTTTCTATCTTATCAAGACTCAAAGCGCTCCACAACCTCAATCTGTGCCCTCATTTACCTCCATACACACACATTCATACAGCACTCTACTATATCTCTGCAAAGATAATATGAATCTGTAGAGACTACCGTAATCAGAGCTTTAGATCACATTCATACACCGATGGGACACACATCGGAGGCAATGAAGGCTTCAGTGTCTTCGGGGACACTTCAGCGTGTGACTGCTGGTGGAATCGAACCCCCAACTTTCCCATTGGAAGACGGCTGCTCTAACCACTCAGCCACAGCTGCCCCCAGTGGATTAAACAAAAAGCAAAAATGTCCTTCATAACTAAGAAAAATAGATCTGTGGAGCTATTCGTGACATAAATCGATTCTAGTACAGGTAGTCCTCAACTTATGACGGAGATCCGTTCCTACGCGGCGTCGTAAACCGAATTTCGAAGTAAGTCAGAACATACGTACATACTGCACCTTATACGTACAGTTTTGTATTTTACCAAGCACTTAGCCTATCCTAACACAGTCCCCTACATAATTATCAAAAAACACATACATTTGGGAGTCATAATGAAGGAAAAAAATAGTTAATTTTCTTACTGGGATGCTGTGGTGAAGCCTTTTCCTCCGTCCCTCCTCCGTATTCTCTATTGCGTTTACGACGTAAAACCGCCATCCAGCTCGGTCCATCTGCCGTATTCCGTTCAGTTTACGGCGTAAAACAGGGTTCACAGTACAGTTTTGTTTTTGAATGTCCAGAGGACCAGACTTAACTTTTTTAGAGAGTAATGATTAGCATTCGTCCGCAGCTACGTTTAATACGTAAAACCGGAAACTGTGTAACTCGGCTTTTCAAAATAAAATTTCAATATATGTATATATATATTTTTATTTTTTTTTTCAAACGGGAGATGTGTCGTAACCGCGAAACGCCGTAACTTGAGACCGTCGTAAGTCGAGGACTACCTGTACAGTATTTACATTTCAAAAGGAGTATCTAAAAAATATGAAGCGTTTTGGGTATACAGCAGGTGGTCCCCGACTTACGACGGCCTCGACTTACGACGTTCCGGACTTACGAACGCGCTCCGAACAGTACTGTTGTACAGTAAATACTGTACAGGTATGTGTTTATAGATGAATGTGTGGTGTACTGTAATGTGTTAGCTAACCGTTTGTAAATAAAGTTCTGTGCATGTTTATGGACCAGTATGTACGCTTGTTCAGTGTCTCATGTCGATAAACGGGTGTGCGGCGCAGCGTTAGCATGCATTTTCCATCTTGTGGCAAAAATCCGGACTTACGAACGCCGCGTGTAATGAGTTCCGACTTACGTCAAAATCGGGTTACGAACGGTGCGTAGGAACGGAACTCGTTCGTAAGTCGGGGACCACCTGTACTGGTTTATATTTTTGCTTAAAATTTTTAAATTGTGATGATCTTAAAATATAATATTTACTAACTCTAGATTTTTTCACTTCAGTTACTGTCATTTAGAAATAAAAGGTCCACTTGACTAGAAAAGCTAGTATTTTAATATATGACACAACGGCCTGCCATATTCGCAGACCGTAAACTCAAGCTAGCCTGGACCAGAGGAGCTCATCACAATCTGCCTCCGACCGAGAAGCCCACCTGATATGCCGGTGTTCACAGGACACCATGGGTAACAGTTCATTTACCTCTTCATTGTCATAATAATCCTGGATTCACGGTTGTATGTTTATTAGATTTTCTTGTTTACTCACCTCTGTCCTCCCCTGCAAGCTTGTCGTTCTCGCATTGATTCATCAAAGGGCTAACATCAGGCTTGTTGTTACCGTTAGCCAGCGGGTTCTCGTGAAATTAATTCAAGAGGGATTCTAGATGATTTTATCTAACGTGGCTTTCAGCTTTGCTGCGAGATGTTTCGTCCACCGCGCCTTCCCTTTGCTTCGTGAATGTCATGACACGGTGGAGATCATTTGTGGGGATGGCGTATTTTTTAACCTCGCGGAGGAGCACAGTGCACTTGTTCCCTGTCAAAGTCGTGCTGCGGTCAGTTTACTCGTGGCATTCAGTGATGACGACTACAGTCAGTGTTATGGATCAGGGTGCAGCGGAGTGCTGCACCACCCTGTGCAGCTACTGTGCTCTCCAAAACACCACCTTTCATTAAAAAAAAAGCCACTATAACCTGTTTGAGCAACTTTAAAGGAAATAGGAACAGTGACATTAAAAACTTTTACTGGGGTAGTTAGTGTAACGACTGAATTGTTTAGGCAATTTATCATATTAAAAAAAAAAATTAAGATTTGCCTTCAGTTTTTGTAAGCAAGTTTATTAGAAATGTAACATTCAACTGAACAGTAACAAAAAATGTTTTTTTTTTTACATTAAAAGCCCACAAAAAATGTCCACTAGGTGGTGCTGTGAGTCCACATGAAGTGACTGGTTTTAACTGCCGAAGAAGAATGAGCATCAATGTTTTTAGAGGCCAAAGCAACACATGAGATTTGGTTATTGTGTTTTATTATCAAAATGGTATGTTTCAACTGTTTAGTGCACAGATTAAACATATTTGTGCGTTTTCTGCATGTGAACATCCTTAAAACACGTGTTTACTGTTTGACAGGCCCAGTAGCTGATCATACTGGTGAACAAACAGCACTCCCACTGAAATATTCAGATAACAATCCAGTGTAAACACAAAAAAACGTCTTGAAACTGGAACACCAAGGACTGATACGTCCATGTAAGAAAGCACATTTTCTAAGACATTCCTAGCAGTAATAATAATAATTTCAGAATAAATATTTTGTGTAATATACACTCTGCTCATTAGTAAAGTACCTTTAAAACTAAATGTACTGGGTTATATATATACTTATTCTTACTTACTCTATTTTAAAAAGACTAGATACAGGGGCTCACAAGTATATATAAGTTTATGTATATATCTTTTTTTAAATTTCAAATCATCCTCAGTTAAGTTTTCCTACTTTTGGAAAGAACTTTTAGAAGAGCTGAGATGTTCCTAATGGTTTTAGAGACGAGTTGTTCTGTCAGAGTTTAGTCAATTGTGATAGTTTGGCTTTTATCCGATAACTACCATTTATTTACTTACATTTAATAGCATTTTAAATAGCATTTATTAGAATGTTCAATGTACTTTTTAATTTTTATATGTACAGATTTAGTTATTACCCGATACTGAAGGTCAAATTTTGTTGTTGTTGTTTCATGTTTGTGTTGTGCATTTGTGCACACATTGCATGCGCATTTGTTTGTGTACTGCACAGGTTTTAATCAAACTTTTAAAAATAAATCCTACACCTATAGCTTGTTAACTTTTGGAGTCACCTACAAGATGTCCGCCAAGGCAAAATGTGTTATAACTCAGCTGTTTTTACAGCCATTGAGCTCAAATTTGATATGGTAGTAGCTGAGAGTCATCTCCGACACAGACTCTGACTGCTACACACTACACTTTTTTGTCTTAAAAATTTAACAATTAATACAGTAATTAATACAATATATTAATTAATAGCCAGACATAACTTTTCCTTTTTACTGCTAGGCTGATGATGTACTGTACAAGTTTATCTACCAATGAAACCCAAAAACAGTAATCTTCTCACTCCTTACGCTGATTGTATTGCTGACATTAAACAGTGGCTTCACCGTAATTTTTTGTTTTTAAACGAAGGAAAGACAGAATGCATCTTCTTCGGTGATGATGCTCCTTGTACCGTATTTTCCGGCCTATAAGTCGCAGTTTTTTTAACTAATTTTCATGTCCTGCGACATATTTATGGATTTTTTCACCCATAATAAGTTAATTTACTTTATTCATATTTATTCCACACCTTGCAATTTTTGGCTGAGATATGACCGTTTCCATTCATTCTGACGAAAAAAATGGAGCAGTATACCACTTTCGGCCGCTAGGGTCCACCGACCGTTCCCAGCTCATGTGTCCGAAAAAAGCCTTCTCTGCTCGGACTCACTCTGTCGCAGCCGGGCTCCTGCTCTCTGGAGGTCTGAACTAGAGTTTGTTAGCAAAATAGCTCATGAACCACATGACAGATTTTGATGAAACTTATAGAAAGTAATCACTGGAAGGACATTTACAAACTGTTTAGCTGTAGGAGATGTTTGAGCGAAAATTCGATTTATTTATGATTTATTTTCGCGACCGTTTGGAAGACGTCAAAGCAAAACAATTTAAATCCAGCAGATTTGACCATTACGTGAATTTATTAAGGAACGGTTAAGCTCAGAAACACTTTTGCTATAATGTCAGCTAACAAATATATTTTTAAAGTGTTTATCTTGCTAAATTTTAAAGAAAATGCTGCGTATCCGCTCGCTGCGCGTGGCAAAACTACTTTTTAAATCCAGCTGATTTGACAATTACGTGCATTTACTGTATTAAGGAAAAGTTCAGCTAAGACACATCTTTGCTATAATTTTCAGCAAACAAATAATTGTTTTTACCGTGTTAATCTTGTTAAAGTCCGTCCGTGCACGCTCTGTGTGGCCGCCATATGTAGCAGGGCGGTGACGCGTAACATACGCGACGCGTCAGCGGTGACGCATAATAGATGCGACGTGTACGGAGGTGCAACACGTTTATGGATTTTTCCAATTTATTGGACAAATTGGACTAATGCGACGTATGGGGCGGAGCGACTTTTCACCCGGAAATTACAGTAACTTTGGTGCTCTGACATCCAAGTTCAGACCAACAGTTAAAAAACTTGGTGACATTTGACAAGGACTGAAAATTTGATAAACAAATAGCGTCTGTAAGGCCTGTTTTTATCAATTACGTCTTTTATACAAAGTTAAACCTTTTTTAAATCGTTTTGATTTAGAAAAGGCCATTCATGCTTTTATCACCTCAAGGCTCGACTACTGAAATTCCCTAAATGCAGGAATCTCCCAATCCTCCATTAGACGCCTTCAATTGGTCCAAAATGCTGCAGCTAGACTTTTAACCAACACCTCCACGTGAACACATAACCCCCGTTTTATTTTCTCTCCACTGGCTTCCAATCGATTTTAGAATTAAATTTAAAATTTCATTATTCACTTTTAAAGCTCTCAATGGTCTTGCCCCACTGTATTTGACTGATCTTGTAGTTGTCTGTGAATATAGGAGAACACTGAGATCATCTAATACATTTCTCCTGTCTGTTCCAAAGTCCAACTACAAACAATGGGGTGACCTTTTCTGTTGTTGCACCCAGACTCTGGAACATCTACCTCAGGACTTGCGCTCCTTCACTGATATGGAGTTTTTTTTAATCTAATCTTAAAACCTTTTTATTCAGGCAGGCTTTTAATACCTAGTAGTTCTTTGTCAATCTTGTTATTTATGTTTTAATTGTTTTTAATTGGCTGTTTTTAAATGTTTGTTTGTTTTTTACTTCTGTATTGTTCAGCACTTTGTGCACCTTCTGGCTGCTGAAAAGGGCTCTATAAATATAGTTTGATTGCTTGAATATTAATATATTAATATACAGTAATTAATTTGTAATCAACATGAACTGTTTGAGCAATACTGTTTGACGGCTAACGTCTCATGAATCACTTTGAGTTTAGATGAAAAATTTTAGAAAGTAATCAGTGGATGAACATCTGCCACTTGTTAACTTTTGAAGTCACCCCAATTAAAGATGGCGACCACAGCTAATTAATAAAAAACATGGCTTTAACTCTGTCAATTTTACAAATATTGAGCTAAAAATACCTATATATGGAGGAGATCCTCTCGTTGTGAATCTTTTTGCCGGCATAGATCAATTTTTTTATATATACACAGTACTGTATATATTTTCCCCAAGTCCGTCCGCGTCGTTTACACTACGTTTCCCAGAATCCCGTTCGGCGGTGCTTCCGCTCATCAGCTGAGCTCGCGCGCTTGCTGCTGTGAGCCCCGGGGCTGCAGACGGAGCTGCTCCGCGTCTCTTGTTCGGGTCTGGACATTATTTTATCTTTTTACTAGGACTCTGGAGAGACGGGTTAAAAAAAAAACTACAAAAATGTCACGCGCGCCAGACGCGGTTTGGATTTTTCTTTGTTTATTTCTCAAACGGTCGCCATTCATCAGTCCGAGCGGATGATTTGTTGACATTTTTCACCTTTTTCCTCCATTAATTTTTTTTTTTTTTAGCACACTTGATGCAGGAGTGACGTCCGGCCGGGACAGTATTTTAATTTAATAATCCTGTGAGGGGACAATACTATGTCCAGGCGAAAACAGACCAACCCCTTCAAAGTTAACTGTAGGTATATTCTCCACATTTTCTGACTTGCATTAATTATTGTTTTCCTTGGATTTTTTTCAATCAGATACATTGATTAAACACATGTTCCACCAACAAACTGCATTCGCTGGTAGATGACATTTAATAAGTTCCGTCATGATTGGGTTTGCCTTAATTAAGGTGTAGTTATGAATATCTCATTTCCATATGTCTGAGAAAGCATCACATCCCCTAAGTGACTTTTGTTTTCTTTAGCCAAATGTCAAGTATGTATCAAATGTAAAATAATAATAATTGAACAAATATCAGTTTCCACGTAAAATATGTAGATTTTACTGTTCAGAACAGGATGGTTCTGTATATATTTTTTTTAATTTACCCTTTATTTATCCAAGTAGTCTCATTGAGCCACAAGAACTCATTTTTCAAGAGAGACCTGTTTTAGGGAGCAGATGGTGGGGGTTAATGGCCTTGCTCAGGGGCCCAGAGTGGGGCAGATGCGGGCAGATGCAGGTGGAGGCAGGTGTGGGTGTTTCACCTTTTTCCATCCACATTTTTTGATGTTGTCGGTACCGGGGTTTGAACCGACGATCTTCCGATCACAGGCCCACTGTCTCTAGCCACTGCGCCACCACTCCCCCACAATATACTGTATGTATATTTATAGGTACTGTATATATATATGACGTAGATCCATTCCAACACGGCGTCGTAAACCGATTTTCGGCGTAAGTCAGAATATACGTACATACTGCACCATATATACACGTACAGTACTGTATTACCAAGCACTTATCCTATCCTAACACAGTACCCTACATAATTATCAAAAAACACATACGTTTGGGAGCCATAATGAAGGGAAAAAAGAGTTAATGGCCTACCGGGATGCTGTTGACGCCGTTCTCCTCGGTCCATCCGCTGCTGTACCTGTATTCCGTTTTCCGTTTACAACGTAAAACCACGTGTACAGTACAGTACAGTATTCCTCCACTGCTGCACTGCGTACAGTACAATATTTTCCGCCGCTGCTTTATGTTTACGGCGTAAAACCGGTCCATCTGCCGTATTCCGCATTCCGTTTACGACGTAAAACCACATTCACAGTACTACAGTGCAGTGTATTCCTCCGCTGCTACGTATACGATGTAAAACCGCATTCACAGTACAGTTTTGTTTTGTTTTTTGAATGTCCAGAGGACCAGACTTAGCTTTTTTAGAGAGTACAGTGCAGTATTCCTCCGCCGCTACGTTTACGACGTAAAACCGGTCCATCCTCCGTATTCTGCATTCCGTTTACGATGTAAAACTGCGTAACTTGGCTTTTCATAGTAATTTAAAAAAAAATAAAAAATTTATTTTTATGAGATGCGTCGTAACCACGAAACGTCATAACTCGAGACCATCGTAACCCGAGGACTACCTGTATATATAAATGCAGATGTTAAATATTGTCACTGATGCATTTCTTGCAAAACAAAGTTTGTAGCCGCTCACTCTCTGCTAACACTTTTAAAAATTGTTTTATTTTACGTGCGCACCAGAATGCAAAACCTGAACTTGGAAGTGCAAATCTCTGCAGGAATTCCTACACAGGTAGTTTGGCGTCTTTGTCAGTCGCTTATTAGCCTGAGGACAGATTTTGTCAACATATTGTCATAGCTGTGAAATTAAGCTTTTAACAACTGAAATTAATCTTTAAAAGTATTATGTTGACAGCAGTTAGAAATCTGAAGCTGATCATCAGTACTGTATTGAGCTTTTGTGTTTGCTTATTCTTGTTTTTGTTTAATTTATTTGTATTTTTTCTTATATTTTGTGTTTATCTGCCTTGGGAATTAAATTTGGCATAATCTGCTCTTTGGTAAGGTTAAAATTTTTGTGCCGTTTTTGCAGCTGTGAAACTACAGTATACAATGGATGTGAAGGTTTGAGAGCGCAGAAGTACAGTAATTAAAGGGGACCACAGATGTATTTTTTAAATTTTTATGGTATTTCTGTGGGATATCCAGACCCTATTCCTTCAATTTAATGCACAAAATAATTATTAGATAATCAATTATACCCTTTTTAATTCTGCCATTTTTAACTTTCGTTTTGAACGACCGGTTTCTTGAAGTCCACGCCCTTCAACGATCTGTTCACGCCCTCTGTAACAGCCAGTATCTGTAATGTGTTGTTGTTTTAAAATTAGCTCTTTTTTTATTACTCATTTGACTTACTGTTAGTGTTAGCTTAAGATAACTTACCGAAACCCGTCTGAGCGCGCCGCAGTTTGCTGCTCCTTTTAGCATTAGACCACCCGAATCCGAAGCTAATGTTAGCTTGTTCCTCTTCCGGTTTTCGCCAGCTCCGCTCGTTGCACGCGATGAGATTTTGGGAGTTATCGCTGTTCCAGTGAAGACAACACAAAGTTCACCAAGTGTCTCCCGTAAATTAATCTGTAAGGAGAAGGTCCTCTTGCTGCGAGCCTGCTGCGAGGCTGCTGCAAGGCTGTACAGTTGAAGCTCCGCTCCATCGCGCCGGAAGAGGGTCCCGTCGAACCCGGTCCTTCCGCCTGTGGTCCGCTCGTTTAATTTTTGCCGGCTGCGCGTTGGCAGCGATCGCAAATACACTAAAAATTGAACTAAAACATAAAAATAACAATTATACTTTATTTATAAAGCCATTTAAAAAAACACAGCTGCAACAAAGTGCTGTACACATGAAATTAAGAACATATAAACAAAAGATGAGATGAAATCATGAAAAACAACAGTCATGTGTTTAATACAGAAGTGGGTTGAGCCTAACCAGGGGTTGCTAGGTGAGGGGCTGGACTCAGGTTTGATCTGATTGGCTGGCGGCTTGTGACGTCAATAAATGCAGGAAGTGTGAATCCTGGTGTATTTATCAAAAATAAATAAATCTACTTAGAGTAAATAAACCACTGGGTGCATTTTTTTGGCACAAGGACTGTTTTTTTATGAAGTAAATACCCAAAGTTTAGTAAAAAAACATTAAAAAGTGAATTTTGCATGTGTGGTCCCCTTTAAGTGCAGATGACATCTGAGTGCTTATCGATTAGAACAGGGGGTCTGCAACCTTAACGATCAAAGGAGCCATTTCTGACCCTTCGTTCACTAAATTAAACGTGTCCAGAGCGCATTTTCAACTGGTGGCCCATGGGCCACTTTAAGTTTGTTAGAGGGGGCTTTTCTGGCCAGTAGACATACAATTATAAATACCATACCAATTTATTTCTAAAGCACTTAAAATACAACATATCAGCCGTCCGAAGTGCTGTACAAAGACAAAAACAAGCACAAAACAATAAAAACAACCATATAAATAATCAGAACATCACAAGTAAAAGAATACAACATTAAAACAGAGATGCAAACTCACTCTAGGTTAAAAGCCAATGAAAAAAATGTGTTTTTAAACGAGTTTTAAAAACAGAGATTGATGGGGCCTGCCTGACCTTCAGTGGCAGCTCGTTCCACAATTTAGGAGCCAGAGCTGAAAAGGCTCTGTCTCCTCTCGATTTATAAAAGGTTTTTGTGACTGCTAAAAGCATCTGATCAGAGGATCTAAGAGCACGTGATGGCTTGTAAAGGTGAAGCAGTTTAGACAGATAAGAGGGACTAAAACCATTCAAAGACTTAAAAACCAACAATAAAACTTTAAAATGGATTAGAAACTGGACAGGAAGCCAATGAAGGGACATTAAAACCGGAGTGATGTGCTCACATCTGCCTGTACCAGTCAAAAATCGTGCAGCAGCATTCTGCACCAGCTAAATAATAAAAACATCCAATGATTATTAAAATGTATTGATATTTTTACATTTTGAGACCAAAAAAGACTAGATTCATTCCACCCATCCATTCATTTATCCAACCTTTTTTTTTACTTGCTTCTTCCCTTTTGGGTTGCAGGGTATCAGTGGTGCCCATATCCAGGTCACAAATCTATCACAGAAA
>JBBPBX010033111.1:0-10899 GCA_038048925.1 Garcialebias charrua | reverse complement strand
ATGTAAAAGGGCGGTTATGTTTTTTGATGATGTGTTGATGTTAATTAGGAATTCTAAAAAAGCTAAGTCCTCTGGACATTCAAAAAATAAAACAAAACAAAGCAAATAAAATTGTAGAAACGTTTCATCTTTCGTCCGAAAGACTTCCTCCGTCTGAGTTGCTGTATTCAGCTCAGTCTGAAAATAGCACCCTATAAATAGCACCCTCTCACAGTGGATCAACCAGTTGGCTGATGACAGCCAACTGCTCACAGCTGGTTTCGGCTGTCATCAGCCAACTGGTTGATCCACTGTGAGAGGGTGCTATTTATAAGAAACCGTATCACGGCCTGATCAATCCATAAAACCAGCACAACGCAGAAGGGATCCGGTTACATTTGTTTTGTTTTTTGAATGTCCAGAGGACCAGACTTAGCTTTTTTAGATTTTTCTACCTAGATTACTGAGCATGCATCGGGGTTAATTAGGAATTATTTTTTCATACAAGTTCTATTTTTGTTCTGGTGAAAGAGCATTAAATACGTTATGCACACAAATGGTTTACTATATTTTATTGCCTAACCCAATGAGAATTGATTACAGAATTGATAAGGAATTGAATCGATAAATTATATCGATAAAGGAATTGGAATTGCCAAATTCTTATCAATTCTCATCCCTGTCCTGGGCCCTGTTTAGAGGTGTTCCTGTAGCATAAATATGCTCTGCTGCTGGACATTTCCCAACACGTTCATTAAATTCTACAGCTTGGATGTCACTTCATGTGACGTCACCCAGGCTGTACTTTCTTCACAAAAGAGTTGAACGTGCTCTTGCTGTCAGCATAAGGCCTACACTCTCTGCTTATGCATTTACGGGGTGTGACGGTATGTTCCCATCCATGACGTTGCACCGTAGTGACCTGACTGAAAGGGAACTGGAGGTTATGCACCATAACCAATGTTCCCTGAAGGAGGGGAACAAGGTGCAACACAGGTTGGCCCCTTCAATGCTTTATTTAAAGCTCAGCGAAGTGCTTGCAGTTGAAGAAATGAGACGTGCTGCATGTTTTATAGTAATGCAACAAGCTCATTGGCCTTTGACAGGCGTGATTGAAAGTGTCTTCACAGGTGAACCGTGCGGGGGAACTATTTCCCATCCATGACGTTGCAACCTTGTTCCCCTCCTTCAGGGAACATTGGTTGGTGCATAACTTTCAGTTATGGTGCATAACCTCCAGTTATTGCTCCTTGTTTCTTCTTGTGTGGCTGCAACTGCAGCGCCCGGGTGGAGCCAGGTGAGCAGAGCCTCCTCCTCACCTGTTGACCAATCACAACACACTTCACCTGTTGACCAATCACAACACACCTCACCTGACAAAAAGAAAGTGCTTCAGAGTTCAGCTTCATTTAAGATGGAGGGAACACACGGAGACATTTAGACACTAAACTGGGTGAGTTTAAACTTTATTTCAGGAGATTTTCTTAGTGTGTGTGTCTTTGTTTGTGCTACTTTGTAAGGCTCATTTTTCCAACTTGTACTACATTGTGAGGACCAACAGCTCCTTATAGGGCCCAAAACCCCGGGCCCCATAAGAAGAAGTCCCGTTGGTGGGTTAGGGGTTAGGTTTAGGACTAAGGTGTGAAATGAGGATGTGTTAGGTTTAGGGTAAAGGTCAGGGTTAGACTATAGAAAACAATGAAAAATGAATGGAAGTCAATGCAAAGGCCCCATAAAGATAGCAAAACAAACCTGTTTGTGTGTGTGTGTGCGTGTGTGTGTGTTAAACTGCTTAGTCAGTCAGAACTGGTTCTTCATGTTTGGTAAGATGTTGTTCTGATTTGCTGGTGAACATTCTCAGTCATCCAGGAAATGATCAAATCAAAAATAGCGTTCAGTACATGTCAAATTCTTTAGTTTGTAGACAGGTCTCTCTTGTAAATGAGTCCTCGAGGCTCAATGAGATTAACCTGCCTAAATAAAGGTTGAATGAAAAAAAAAATGGACTCAAAGGTCAAACAGCTGGAAAGAACCTGCAGTCAGACTGCTTGAACAAATGTTTCACTTCTACACAGGTTGTTACAGCTTCACGGTGCATTCAGGAACAACTCGTCAATGATGTTGCTCAACAATCAGAGTAATGGAGATTAATAGAATGAATGAGTTTTATATTTAAATATTTAAAATCATTATATATTTAAAATGACTGTTGAAATATCATCAGAACAGGAACTTCTTCTTCTGCTGCAGTCACACAGTTTCACCTGTTATTTAAAATAAATAAATATTAAATATGTTTCAGTGAAAGAGGCGTAAAAATAAAAACACACGAGCTTTGGGAGTTTTTGAACAACACTGAAGTGAAAGTAGTTGATAAAAAAGTGTGTTTGTTATTGAACGCTTCATAAAAAGTCTGTACAGAACACAGTGAGGAGGTTTTATAAATGAATGAAACTATTATTCTACAGTCAAATGTCTGAAATGATCTCTGTTATTATTGATGAGCTGTAGAATGAGACCACAGTTCAATTTGTTCAGAATGTCACTTTATTTTCTCAGAGGTTTATTAAAAGTGTCCAGCATTAAAGTGACTGCTGTCTCTGTCACACTTTAACTTCTTAATAATCTTATAAAACGTTCAACTCATTTATTATTGTTGCTTAAATATTAATTGGACCCTCACATTTAGAGTGTCCACCCTCAGTCCTACATTCTTGACTTTCCTCTTCTTCCTCTGTCTCCTGACACGTTTCCCTCCTCGTGATCTTCCACTAACAGCAGCACAAGTTCTACCAGCACCCTGTTTGTCGACAGCACGGCGGTGGTCGTTGTTAACCCGGGCCTGGACAAAACTGTTTTCTGTCGGATGCCCTTCCTGACACAACCCTCACCACTAACCCGGGCTTTGGACCAGAACCAGGGATACACTAGATTGTGTTCCCTAGTGGCTGGTTCTGACTTATCTGTGGTTCTCGGCGACGTTCCCGGAAGCGTTCGTCAATGGAGATTGCCAAATTTATTAGTGCGTCGAAATTAGGAGGTTCATCTCTTGCTGCAATCTGGTCCTTAACATAATCCGAGAGAGAGTTCAGAAATGTACCTTGAAGCGCCCTGTCGTTTCACTCCGCTTGAGCCGTGAGAATGCGGAAGTCGTGAGCGTGTTCTGAGACGGGTCGTCTGCCCTGACGTAATCCCAACAAAACGCTTCTCTGCATTGGGTTGTTGCAACGGTCGGTCGAAAATCCTGCGGAACTCGTTCAGAAACTGGTCGAACGACACAAAGTCCAAATCACGGTTGTGGAGGTAAGAAGATGCCCACTGGAGGGCTTTACCTGAAAGCTGACTGTTCAGATAAGTTATCTTAGCGATGTCCGTGGAATAAAGTTGAGGAGCTCCTTTGAAGGCGAGTTTGCACTGTAGGAGGAAACCCTCACACAACGCTGGGTCTCCTGAGAAGAGTTCAGATGGTTTAACCAGTAACTGTTGAGGAGAAGGAGAGTTATTGCTTGAACTGGTGCTGGGTGAGTTTGAGTCTGAGGTGGCAGCAGAAGCTGTGGGAGGAAAAATAGCAAGTTTCTTCATACATGTATTGTGTTGACCATACCTCCGAGTACTAGCATACCTCTGAGTACTAGCATACCTCTGAGTACTAGCATGTCAGTTTGGGTCTTATGTTGTTGGCCCAATATTTGTTTTAGCATCCCCTCTACTGAAGTCTGGCTTGTGGCCTGCGAGGAGGAAGCTTGTGCGTTCATGTTCTCGTTCTGGGTTTTGTTTTGGCTGAAGCATTAACTGTTAAGATCTCAAAAAGGTAACCCAGTTGGTAACGAGACCCAGAACGACACAAGACAAAAAGGTGCAAAAGTAACAGTGTTGACAGCTTCCGGTTTGTCATGCGAACAGGGTAGACGTGTCAACGAGCTGCTCCGGTGACATCCAAACTTTTTAATTAACACCACCCCACAGACGGCTATTTTCTCCACTAATTGCCGTATAACTTCAGCGTTGGAGACTTTTTTCTTTATTCTGACTATGGCTTCTAGAAACGCAAAAGGAAGCAAGAAGGAGGATGCGGGTTTAACGCTGGAGGCTATCACTGCGTTGTTTGAGCAGCACCGGGAGGATCTGGCGTCTGAGATCACAGCGTCAGCCAACATGCTCAGCTCCAAGCTGGACCAGGTACGACAGGCCCTGGAGGAACAGGCAGAACGAGTCAGCTCTTTGGAGCTCGCAACAGAAGATCTGAGCCAGCGCGTGTCCACCCTCGAAGAGTCATGCGCTGCTCTCCGTGAGGACAACGCTAAATTAAAAGTTAAAGTCTCGGATCTCGAAGGACGGAGCCGACGTCAGAATGTCCGAGTCCTAGGTTTACCTGAAGACACGGAAAGCGGGCGCCCGACTCACTTCTTCTCCACCCTCCTCTGTGAGTTATTTGGGAAAGAGGTCCTCCCGACTCCACCTGAGCTGGACAGAGCGCACCGCTCCCTCGCAGCCAAACGGCCCGCGGGGAACCCTCCGCGCCCGGTGATCATCCGCCTGCACCGCTACCTGACCAAAGAGCTCATCATCCGTGAAGCCAGGAGCAGAGGGAAGTTCGACTACAAAGGCGCGTCTCTTCGTATCGTGGAGGACTACAGCCCTGACGTGCTCAGCCGGCGCGCGGAGTACAAGGACGTGATGAGTGAACTTTACAAACGAGGTTTGAAGCCGGCTCTGCTCTTCCCAGCCCGGCTCCGCATAACGCAGCTCGACGGTGCCAAAAAGTTTTTGGGCTCGGTGGAGGAAGCTCAACAATACCTCAAGAAACTGCCCAAATCATCGGAGAACCCATGAATTAATAACTTCATTAGTTAAAGTGGATGAGAGGTAACAAACACACACATGCAGGGGCGTGGCAGGGTGCACTTTGGAGACACGCGCAGCTTTTTTTCCTTCAGTGCGCATTTGTAGGCTATATTTTTTCAGAACAGACATATGTTAATTTATTAATGAAGGATTGATTCTGGCCACCCCCTGTTCCCACAGTGGACTTTATGAATGGAAAGGTAGCCCCACCACACAGCAGTTTGATTATGGCTGAATAATATAGCCTAAGACTGGAGACTCCTTTCACATTAATTTTTGAACTTATTATTATATACAAAAAAAAAAAATCTACTGTGGTCATGGTTGTTTGTTTTTGTCAGATATTAATACAGTAGGCTATTATTATAAGGGGTTTACATTTATTCCTAGGAGCAGTGGTTAGCTCTGATTCGTCTCTGAGACCAGGAAGATTAAATTTTTAAGAATGTTAGGTTTGAAGAGCTTGCTGCCATTTTTATTTTTTTTTTATTTTATTTTTTTTTCTCTGGCAGCCATTTTTTGTTTTTGCTTTTTTGTTTGTTTGTTTGTTTGTTTTTGTTGGGGGGATGGGGGAGGGCTAAGGTCACTGCCAGGAGTCTCACACAGTTGCATAATTTTACTTTCATCTTTTTTGTTTCAGTCTCTATTTGTCATACCTGTAATAAAGGAGCACACAAGCTTTATTTCTGAAATCACATGAGTCAGCACTTAAACTTCCTAAGTTGGAATGTTAAAGGTTTAAACCATCCAGTGAAGAGAAGAAAGGTTTTCTCCCATATTAAACACCTTAATACAGATGTGGCGTTTCTACAGGAGACTCACATCAGGAGCTCTGATAACGTGCGTCTCCTGGCATGCTGGAGAGGACAACGCTTTCATTCTCTCTTTCAAGCCAAAGCACGAGGGGTCTCCATACTGATCAGCCAGAATACTCCATTTGAGGCCCATAATGTGGTAGCTGATAAATATGGCAGGTTTGTTATAGTGAGTGGGAAACTCTACAGCACTTTAGTTGCACTGGTGAATGTTTACGCTCCTAATACAGATGATGATAATTTTTTTAGACAACTATTTTCTTCTTTACCCGATCTCAATAAATATCGTCTGGTGCTGGGCGGTGATTTCAACTGCTGGTTGGACCCAGTTTTGGACCGCTCATCTGTTAAAACTAATGTCATAAGCAAATCTGCATCAGTCATTCAAACCTTTTTATCTGACTACGGACTGTGCGATGTGTGGCGTGCTCTAAACCCTGATAAGAGAGAGTACTCATATTTTTCACACGTACACAAAACTTATTCAAGAATTGATTACTTTATCACAGATATTAGATACTTAAATCAGATCTGCTCCTGTGATTACCAGAGCATAGTAATTTCAGATCACGCCCCACTCACTATGTCCCTATCTCTTCCTCACTTTTCCCCAAGAACTGGACAGTGGCGTTTTAATTCAACCTTGCTCTCGGATGAAAACTTTCTAAAGTTTATTCAGGATGAGATACATTTTTTTTTTGCTACTAATTCCTCCCAAGAGATTTCTAGCCTCATAGTATGGGATGCTTTTAAGGCCTATATCAGAGGCCAGATTATTGCCTACTCAGCAAAAATAAAAAAACAGTCTACTAATGAACAGAATAACCTAATGCAACAAATCAAAGAGATTGACATAAAATATGCACACAATCAATGTCCGGAACTTTTGAAAAAGCGTATTGAACTTAAAACGAGGCTTGACCTACTAACAACACATTCAGCTGAACGTTTTCTCTTGCATGACAGATTCAAATTCTATGTACATGGCGACAAACCTGATAAACTATTAGCAACCATGCTTAAGGGCTCTAGGGCAAGGCAAACTATTCCTAAACTTCGAAAACAAGACGGCAATACAATCACAGATCATGAAAAAATTAATGATGCATTCAGAGACTTCTACTCGGAGTTATACAGCTCACAATTACAAACCAATCCTAAAAAGATTGATGATTTCTTAGCTAAACTTCACATCCCTGTCATCTCACCTGAACTCAAAAACAGGTTAGATGAACCCATCTCCCAGTCAGAAGTCTCACTAGCAATAGCTTCAATGCAGTCTGGCAAAACTCCAGGTCCAGATGGTTTTCCCTCTGAATTTTTAAAAAAATTTTCAGTCCTACTATCTGCTCAGCTTAGTTCCACCCTTACTGAATGCTTTGAACAAGGATCCCTCCCTCAGTCATTTTATGAAGCCTGTATCACACTACTTGTAAAAAAAGGAAAAGATCCAATGGAATGCACCTCATACAGACCTATCTCTCTCTTGAATACAGATGTTAAAATTTTAGCTAAGATTCTTGCCCGTAGGCTCGAAACCGTCTTACCATCTGTTATTTCAAAAGACCAAACAGGTTTCATTAAAGACCGACATTCATATTTTAATATACGTAGGTTGCTTAACATAGTTTATTCAAGTCCCACAGTCTCGGATGAGTGTGTTGTTTCTCTTGACGCTGAAAAGGCCTTTGATCGGGTTGAATTTGACTATCTTTTTGCAGCTCTTAGTAAATTTGGTTTTGGAGGAAAATTCATTCATTGGATTAAATTATTGTACCATCAGCCATCTGCTACAGTACGTACTAATTCTCAAACCTCAAAACCATTTAAATTACAAAGAGGCACCCGCCAAGGCTGTCCTCTTAGCCCCTTGCTTTTTGATCTAGCCATAGAGCCCCTCGCTATTGCACTACGAACCAGTAAGGAGATATCCGGCATCTGGAGAAATGACATGGAACATAAGGTGTCGCTTTACGCTGATGACCTTTTACTTTTTATTTCCAAGCCATCAACTTCATTGCCTTTTGCCCTCAACTTGTTTACCCAATTCGGCCAGATCTCCGGGTATAAATTAAACCTTACCAAAAGTGAGCTTTTCCCTTTAAGTAATAAAGTAAATATATCAGACTTTACTAATTTGCCGTTCAGAATTGAAAGACAAAAAATTACATATCTGGGTGTCACAGTGACAAAAAAACATAAAAACTTGTTCAAAGAAAATCTGACTCCACTGTTGAACCAAGTGAAAAGATCCCTCACAAAATGGACGCCACTTTCCATGTCCTTGGTAGGACGTATAAACTCAATTAAAATGACTATACTACCCAAATTTTTATATGTTTTTCAGGCACTACCTATTTTTATTCCTAATATATTTTTCAACGAGCTGGATTCAATTTTTTCATCCTACATATGGAGGAATAAACGTCCAAGGCTTAATAAGATGAATCTTCAAAAACCTAAAGAGGAGGGGGGTTTTGGTCTTCCTAACTTTCGGTTTTATTATTGGGCTGCTAACCTCAGATGCTTAGTGCACTGGTATTTTTACCATAACCTGAGTAATTCCCCTGATTGGGTGACTATGGAATTACACAACAACAATAATATATCTCTACCAGCTATGCTTTGTGCTCCACTTTCACTCTCCTCACCCAACTCCATTTTGAATCCTGTAGTGAAACATTCACTAAAAATATGGGGCCAGTTTAGAAAACATTTTAAACTTAAGGATTTTTCCCCTCTAAGCCCCATTGCACTTAACCATTTGTTTAAACCTTCTCTTCAGGATGGGGTGTTTCTGGGATGGCACAGGAGCGGTCTTACTCATTTTAAGGACCTTTTCATTGAGAAGAAATTGGCATCATTTGAACAACTTAGCAATAAGTATGGTCTACCACAATCCCATTTTTTCAGATATTTACAAATCAGACATTTTATTCAATCACATTTTTCAGGCTCAGTTTCTCTACCAGAGCCTACACTGTTGGAAACCATCTTACAATTGAACCCGACCCGTAAAGGGCTTATTTCACGGCTTTACAATCTAATGTTGAACAGAATAGAGACCTCCTCACCCAAACTTAAAGCTGTATGGGAGGAGGACCTGGGCATGACCATTCCAGATGAAACATGGGCTTCTATACTCAAACTTGTTAACACAACATCTCTATGTGCACGCCATTGTCTTATTCAGTTTAAAGTGGTACACAGAGCCCACTTCTCCAAAAGCAAACTGTCTCGTATTTATCCAGAAATCACCCCATACTGTGACAAATGCAAAACTGCTGAGGCCACACTGGTTCATATGTACTGGTCCTGTCCCAGCCTTGGTCAGTTTTGGACGGATGTTTTTAAAACCCTGTCCACAATCTTCAGAGTAGAAGTAACACCTAGCCCTCTCCTTGCTCTGTTTGGTATCAGTGGTGAAGAGTTACCTCTATCAGCCTCCAAAAGACAAGCACTGGCTTTTTGTTCCTTGTTAGCAAGGCGTGCAATTCTAATAAGATGGAAGGGTGCTGCCCTTCCAACTCATAAACAGTGGTTATATGACCTTTTGTCATGCTTGAAACTAGAAAAAATAAGGTGTTCTCTTCAGCACTCTACTGAGAAATTTAATAAAATATGGGGGCTTTTTCTTGATACATTCCAAAATATACAATAATATTTCAGGTGAATTCTGTTTTTTTTTTTTTGTGCTCTCTGTTTTTGTCAGGTTTAAAGATGTAGTGTGTGGACATAGGGCAGTGACCTGGATAGGAGTGAATGGGATTAAGTTTTAAAGAATTTTTGTTTGCGTTTATGTATGTTGTTTAAACAGACCATATGTATAACATTTTTTGTACCCACGCTTTCTTATTTGTATGTATAAAAGGAAAAAACTTTAATAAAAAAACAGTGATTAAAAAGTAACAGTGTTTATTTATTTACAGTGGGGATATCTATTTACACATGTACAAGGGTCCTCTGGATTTCCTGGAAGATGAAAAGAGGACAGTCAGATGGGTTTGAAATGTACTCACAAACTGGCTAGAAGCATAAATACCATGTGTGGCATAAAATGCTTCAGCGAAGAGTAGAACCCCACTGCAGCCTTAAGTAGAGGTGGAACTCGTCAGGTGGATGACCGTCAGCTGTGGATGATTGGCGGCCATCTTGGGGCTGCAGCAGGTGCCACTCTTACAAATATACATATATAGAAAAACGTTTTGTCTGCATTTCAATTGAACCTAAAGTCCACTTGTGTAACATATTTACAGTCACATTTATCGTAACGTACTCAACCTTCAACCAGTCACTTAGGCAGACTAACTTGTTAACATTTTCAGATGACAGAGCTAAACTTTTTTTTTCTGCATTTCAAATGAACCTAAAGTCCACTTGTGTAACATATTCCCAGACAGCAAAAGTTATGTGGGCCGGATCTGGGCCAAATGTATGAAAACATTTGGCCCGGCATTTGTAAAATGGATCCGGCCCGGTGTCTTTTTGTCCAACGGGCCAAAACTGGCCCAGATGTGGATTGCGGATCTGGATTGGATCTGGGCCGGAGGTGGGCCAGAAGTGCTACAAAACTACTGCATTCGGCCCAAATGTGGCCCAGATACGGAATCCTTGTTTAGTTTTTAGGCAAATTTGGCCCAGATGCGGCATCCTCATTTCATTTTTAGGCGGATTTGGCCCAGGTCCGGCCCAGTAGAGTAAGTCGAATCTCAAAACGCGGCCCAGATCTGGTTCAAACCCGCAATACAGATATGTACAACAGGTCTAAATAGAGCACACACAAAATATCCACATAAGTTGTTGCTTAAAAACTGTTTATTCATGAGCAAAACAAATTCAAAAATGTTAAAAAGTTAAAATTGATAACAATGATAACATAACAACCTTAATAATAAAAGAAACTACAATTACCAGAGGTATGCATCATAAATACCATGATCTGCTTCTGTATGACAGTTTCAGTGTCTTTCAGTCATTTTAAGAGTCAGTCACAGCAGAGGAAAGCGACGTCCTCACTCATCTGTGATGAATCTCCAAATGCAGGACTGTCTGTGGCAGAGATTCACCTTAGCACTTTGTGGAAGATGTGAGGTTTCAAAGTCAACTTTTATTGTCAGAACTGCAATATGTACAGGACATAAACAGGATTGAAATTGCATTTCTCTCTCAGTCCCTCGGTGCAAAAGTAACCATTTAAACACTAAAACATTTAATAAACATAAACATAAATTAGTAAAAGTGTAACACTGTCCTGACAGTT